>PQWD01004581.1:0-42834 GCA_019425675.1 Leucinodes orbonalis
CGAATCTCTTCGCAGGCGTGCATGAAGGTTTCCTCACGTTTCCTTCACCGTAAGAGCGTCGGATAACGTACATATATTTTCGAAAATTCGAAATACATTGTACCACTGAGCCACGACGCTCAATAACTATTGGGCTTTAAATTCTGAAATTACGTAAATTTTTCGACAAATCACATTTCGACAGCACACTTACTCGTCAAATCACATGTTCGACAGACACTACTTCGACAAATCACATGTTCGACAACACTACTTTGACATATCATATGTTCAACAGACCACTACTTCGACAAATCACTTGTTTGACAGCACATTACTTCGACAAATCACTTGTTAGACAGCACACTACTTCGATAAATCACATGTTCGACAGCACACTACTTCGGCAAATCACATGTTCGACAGCACACTACTTCGACAAATCACATGTTCGTCAGCACACTACTTCTATAAATCACTTGTTCTCAGCACACTTCTTCGACTAATCACATGTTCGACAGACAACTACTTTTACGAATCACATGTTCGAGAGCACACTACTTCGACAAATCACATGTTCGATAGTCCACTACTTCGACAGCACACTACTTCGACAAACCACATGTTCGACAGACCACTACTTCGACAAATCACATGTTCGACAGCACACTTCCTTGACAAATCACATGATTGACAGACCACTACTTCGACGAATCACATTTTCGCCATCACACTACTTCGACGAATCACATGTTCGACAGCACACTACTTCGACAAATCACATCTTCGACAGACCACTACTTCGACGAATTACATGTTCGATAGTCCACTACTTCGACAGACCACTACTTCGACAGCACACTACTTCGACAGCACACTACTTTGACAGCACACTACTTCGACAGCACACTACTTCAACAAATCACATGTTCGACAGCACACTACTTCGACAAATCACATGTTCGACAGACCACTACTTCGACAGCACACTTCGACAAATCAATTGTTCGACAGCACACTTCTTCGCCAAATCACATGTTTGACAGCTCAGTTGACCCCGGTCGCTGAGTACACCGCGGTGTCAACCACACAAGGGTTCTTTCGTAAAATACATGAGTGTAGGATAATATAGTACTCATGTATGTAATGTAGTACTCAAAAATGAATCAATCATGGTAGCAATAAATGTATTAACTTGTTATGTTCGTTTTTTACATAGCAAGAATATGCATACCTACTGTTAGTGTGTCTATAAGAACAGAAAAACAGTTTCCAAAAGAGATGTTTATTCAAACTCAAAAATGTTTTATTCAAATAAATCATTACATGACACTTTTGAATCGTCAAGAAGTTATTTTTAATGAATCTACCACCGGTTCGGGAGGTTTTATCTACCGAGAAGATACCGGCAAGAAACTCGTGTAGTTACTCTTTCAAAAAATGGGGTTTACAATGTTCTCATTTCGAGTCAAAATTATTAAATATATTTGTTATACATAGCTGAATATGTCTAATTATATAATTCTATATTATCATCCTAATTACATTATTTTTACTTGGAACACAATGCGAGCACATTAAGACCAAATAATGTTATCGGCTAAGTAGTCGTTAACACAGTAAATTCCTTTTTCAAAAGGGTACTTTTAATTATAGCTTTAAATAAGTAGGGAAGATCGACAATATGTTTTGGTACTTATTAAAGATACTTTTACAATTACACAAGAGTGGTAATCTTTCCCACTTTGTGTAGCCGAAGATTTGGAACCGCAAGTTGATTCTATTTCTAGTGTTGAGACTGTGAAGATCACATTTATCAAACATATGAATATTTTTTACGCACGCTACATTAAATTCTCATAAATATATTGTGACGCTACTGTCATTATACTAATTTCTTTGAAAAGTTCTTTAAGAGAATCACGGGTTAAGTTGGTAAATAGGGCGAACTGCTCTTTTGCAGATACAAAGATGTTTATGTCAGCAGCTGCACCCCACAGCAACATGCCGTATACATTACACTATGAAAATAACTAAAATAAACCAATCTTGCTGTTTCAAATCTGTCAGAAAGTCTTATTTTCCTAACCGCATATGCCGCTGAACTAAGCCTTCCAGCAAGAGATTCAATATGAGGTCCCCACTGAATCTATTATCAATATTATTCCAAGAAAACAGTTGAACTAACAAATCTTAATTTTTCATTATTAAGATATTGTTTCTACTTGCTAACATTAGGCATACTAAACTTAATACATTGGTTTTTTTAGTATTCAACAATAAAATTATTTACTGTGAACCAATGCATTACCCGAACAGGGCACTATTTGCCTCGTCAAATGATTCTCTATGTCTATCAACGTTAAAGATTAGAGAAGTGTCATCAGCAAATAGTACTACGTCTGAAAATTACTACAATAGTAATCGTTTATGTAATAAGAAAGAGAAGGGACCTATATTGCCCTGAGGAACTCCCATGCGCAGCAGGGCACCCGAGGACATTGACCATTAACATAACTTTCTGAATTCTACCAGAGAGTATGACATTTAAGAGTTTTAATCACAGTCCGATACACCATAATGCTCTCAACTTGATTAGTAAACGTTGCATGATCGACACAGTCAAAAGCTTTCGATAGGTCACAAAATATCCCAATGGCATCCCGTTTTTTTCTCCCATGCAGCAGATATATGTTGACGAGTGCAATCCCCGCATCTGTTGTATTTTTATTTTAGTGAATCCGAATTGTTTATCATGTAATATATTATTAAATGTAGATGAGAAACTAGTTGATATAAATTATTTTCTCAAAAATTTTACTAAGTGTGGGAAGGATCGATATTGGTTCTAAAATTTGAGGGATCACTTTTATGCCGTTATTGTATTCTATAACAATTTACAACAGAATCCATGAACTGCATGATTACAATCAGTATTTATACACTTTAAATCAGAAGCGAAAAATATAACTGTACTAAATAATCAACAATAGTATTCTTAAAGGTGACGCCACTGCGCCACTTCCGGTTGAATTAATGTTATATTGAGCATGTGATTTTTCGAAGTAGTGTGCTGTCGAAATTCAGAATTAAAACCAACTATTACTGTATAAAGCTCACGCCTATAAAGAACTTTCTTTATGTTCTGTCGAAAATAAAGAAAGTTCTTTATAGGCGTGAGCTGTCAAAAAGAAAACAAATGTTGGACAGTGTTAATGGGTAAATCATAATAATTCCACAAAAACATTTCATTTAAAATGTTGTCAAGACGACCACATTTGGTTGGACCACAGGTCTGATCATTTCACAGGTTTTCCCTGTGAAATGATCAGATTTTATTTAGAGCCAAGTTTTTGAATTTACACGTCCTAACTTAAACGACCTTAACTCAACAAATTCTACATATTATTAGTAAATATGTATGCTTCGCTTGGCATGGCTCGTCTTGGCGAGGGCAATCCGTGCCCCCCGTCAATACTGTTACACAATATAGCAATGACATTCTGTATATACGCAGCGCGTACCCGTCGTGCGAGGCGTGCCCGGCGGTGGGAGTGCGAGCAGGCGGGCGCGGTGTCGGCGTCGGAGTGGGTGGGGGTGGGGGTGGGGGTTCGGGGGCGAGGGCGTGCGGGGGGGACGTGGCGCGGGCGCTGGCGGCGCTGGCGCTGGTCGGCGGCCGCCTGCCGCCCGCCGCCGCCGCCCTCGCCGCCGGCCTGCGCGCCCGCCGCCCGCCGCCGCGCGCCCGCTCGCCGCCCTGCTGCAGGTCAGTCACCCCGCCGCCGCCCTGCTGCAGGTCATCACCCGCCGCCGCCCTGCCGCGCCCGCCGCCCGCCGCCGCGCGCCGCTCGCCGCCCTGCTGCAGGTCAGTCACCCCGCCGCCGCCCTGCCGCGCCCGCCGCCCGCCGCCGCGCGCCCGCTCGCCGCCCTGCTGCAGGTCAGTCACCCCGCCGCCGCCCTGCTGCAGGTCAGTCACCCCGCCGCCGCCCTGCCGCCCCGCCGCCGCCCGCCGCGCGCCCGCTCGCCCCCTGCTGCAGGTAGTCACCCCGCCGCCGCCCTGCTGCAGGTCAGTCACCCCCGCCGCCCCCTGCTGCAGGTCAGTCACCCCGCCGCCGCCCTGCCGCAGGTCAGTCACCCCGCCGCCGCCTGCTGCAGGTCAGTACCCCGCCGCCGCCCTGCCGCGCCCGCCGCCCGCCGCCGCGCGCCCGCTCGCCGCCCTGCTGCAGGTCAGGCACCCCGCCGCCCGCCCGCTGCAGGTCAGTCACCCCGCGCCCTGCCGCCGCCCGCCGCCCGCCGCCGCCGCGCGCCGCTCGCCGCCCTGCTGCAGGTCAGTCACCCCGCCGCCGCCCTGCTGCAGGTCAGTCACCCCGCCGCCGCCCTGCTGCAGGTCAGTCACCCCCGCCGCCCTGCCGCGCCCGCCGCCCGCCGCCGCGCGCCCGCTCGCCGCCCTGCTGCAGTCAGTCACCCCGCCGCCGCCCTGCTGCAGGTCAGTCACCCCGCCGCCGCCTGCCGCGCCCGCCGCCCGCCGCCGCCGCGCCCGCTCGCCGCCCTGCTGCAGGTCAGTCACCCCGCCGCCGCCCTGCTGCAGGTCAGTCACCCCGCCGCCGCCTGCTGCAGGTCAGTCACCCGCCGCCGCCCTGCTGCAGGTCAGTCACCCGCCGCCGCCCCTGCTGCAGGTCAGTCACCCGCCGCCGCCCTGCTGCAGGTCAGTCACCCCGCCGCCGCCCTGCTGCAGGTCAGTCACCCCGCCGCCGCCCTGCTGCAGGTCAGTCACCCCGCCGCCGCCCTGCTGCAGGTCAGTCACCCCGCCGCCGCCCTGCTGCAGGTCAGTCACCCCGCCGCCGCCCTGCTGCAGGTCAGTCACCCCCGCCGCCCTGCTGCAGGTCAGTCACCCGCCGCCGCCCTGCTGCAGGTCAGTCACCCCGCCGCCGCCCTGCTGCAGGTCAGTCACCCGCCGCCGCCCTGCTGCAGGTCAGTCACCCGCCGCGCCCTGCTGCAGGTCAGTCACCCCGCCGCCGCCCTGCTGCAGGTCAGTCACCCCGCCGCCGCCCTGCTGCAGGTCAGTCACCCCGCCGCCGCCCTGCTGCAGGTCAGTCACCCCGCCGCCGCCCTGCTGCAGGTCAGTCACCCCGCCGCCCCTGCTGCAGGTCAGTCACCCCGCCGCCGCCCTGCTGCAGGTCAGTCACCCCGCCGCCGCCCTGCTGCAGGTCAGTCACCCCGCCGCCGCCCTGCTGCAGGTCAGTCACCCCGCCGCCGCCCTGCTGCAGGTCAGTCACCCCGCCGCCGCCCTGCTGTAGGTCAGCCACCCGCCCCGCCGCCGCCCTGCTGCACATGACTCAACCGTCTGACTTGAATTAAGCGGTGCAGTGGCGACACGGCAGCGGTAGGAATTTATGCATAAAACAAATGGCGCGCTGGGTCAATGCTGGGTTATGGCTGCAATGCTTGATTATATCTAATCTAAAGATGATGATTTTATCAAAAGATTTTTGTTACCGGCGATGTCTTGGGGAAACTCGGCAGTAATAATAATTTCTATCAACAGATGGCAGCATTACTACAATGCCGCAACCACGCGCTGATCGACGTGGAGACCGCGCTCGAAGCGGCCGAGGGCCACGACTCTGACGACATAGGCCGTCGACAACTGGTACCAGTCGCCGTGGTACCCAAAAAGACAAACAAAGCACCCCAGAAAATCAACAAAATCAAAGAAGTACCACTAAAAGTGTTCCACCAGATGGAGTGCAACGCGCCGAGTGATTTGCCGTTTTTGGACCCGCTCAGGCTAAGGACAGAGTGACTGAGGCGGAAAATTCAACTTACAGCTATTATCATTAGGTACAATTGTTAAGTGATATGTCATTGAGGCTATGGAGATTGGAAGTGGTATTGTTGAAAATCGTCGCTTACAAACTGAAACAGTAATTTTACTGGAAAGCCAAAATATATTGATAGACTTTTTTTATTTATTCATTTAGAGCACAAGTATTTTTATTTACTAAATCGGTATTGAATTATGTAAATAAACTTAAATGATAAATTGTAGAGACATTTGGTTTTCTTAATAGATGAATATATCCATATTTCTGGATTCAGTCCAGAAATATTGAAAAATTTATGTAAAACTACAGAGTGTTGAAATTGACTCTTTAGATTTCCGCAGGTAATGTTAGCGACGTATTTATTTTAAAAAAAAGTGCAATTTAATGTGCTTTAATGCTTCGATAGTATAGTTTTTAATACTTATATTTAATAGCTTCTGTACTTTAAAAGTCATGTTGGTACCCGATTTATAAAAATATAAAATGTATCAAATGCTTTATAAATCTTATTCAATGAAGCCTGCATTGTTCGGGATTTCGAAATCAATATATTATGTATATCTTATTGTATGTCACTGACTAAACCTACACAAATACCTAAAACGAATGTTTAAATGTAACGTAAGGATTCCAAACACGAAAATCATGTCTGTTGGATATACCATAATCAGAAATGCGCCATTATGATTTGGGAATATGTGATAAGTTACCATACTTTAAAGCTCTTTAAAAAGGAGTGTTAAAAAATATTTTCACCTATAAATGAAAAAAAGAACAAAACATTTATTTTACTCATAATTTTAATATATATAGGTATTACTAAATAAGCTATTACATTTGGAAAAAACATTACACAATGCTTAAATATATAAATAATTAAATATAAAAAGCATACTAAATAATGTTTATTCCTAATCGCCCCCTCTTGGGGTGATTGGGAATTCGTAAATATAAAGACCCAGTTGCCCAGTGCCTTGTTGAAGGATGACTGAGAGTATAATTTTTAACACATGGAAAAAATATCGATTAATTAATTAGATAATTCATTAATCGGCGTCAAGTGGGGGATACGTGGACTTTCCAAAATTTTAAAAATATTCTCTCAGTTGTTCCTAAAATGGAGGCACTGGGTGCAAATGGGACATTTTATCTTTAAGAATTCCCAGTCGCTCTCAGTAGAGGCCGTGGTGGTTGGGGGCGACTGGGAATAATTCCTTAAGAATAAACTAATAATTTGTGATAAAAATATAGGGATTCGGGAATTTGTCGCGGTGGCATAGTAGTGATAATTACGTGATTATAGTATAGTATTTTTTTATACATAGGTAGGCAAACGAGTAGACGAAACCTCATGATAAGTGATATCGCTACAGGAGACTAGTAACTGTAAAAGGGCAAATTGTGTTGCCTGTCTTGAAACGGGAGAAAAGGATATATGTGGAGTGGGAGGGAACATTTGGGACCCTAGAACATCGGTTTTCTATGAGCTGAAGCATGGCTCTCCCACGCTTATAATTAATTAAATTATCTTTTTTATGGACGGGTTAAAGACAAGAAATATTTATTAGTAAATTTTTTTTACCTTCTTTTAGAAAGATAAGTAAAAAAAAATCAGAATAGGTACTCGTGTTTGTTCCCTAATTTCCTTGTTATGGATGTTACTCAGGTTTCGTTGGATACGACTCTAGGTTCTTAAACCGATATTATTATTCTTAAACCTATTCATTGTGTTCTGTTTACGTGTTGATTTTTTAATAGAATGGGGACGAAAACTCTTGTATTTGCATCAAGATTGCTTCTCAAAAATTAATAAATGTAAATGCAAGACGGGGCACATAACGTTTGGAGCTCAATAAATCGACGTTTTTATGTCTTCGTAATCATTTTTATTTATATAATTTATTTGGTGGTGCGAATAACGCTTACGCGATGTTTTTCCCGTTGCTATCGAGTCTTAAATTTAAGACAGACTAACTTTTAAGCTAACATGATACAATGTATATTTTGAGTTACTTGTAACATGAAAACATATGTTACTTTGATATCAAAATACGATAAAGCAAAACATCCTTTCTAGTTTTTAGAAGGACAGTTATTGGCCCGATGTTCTAATCTAAACTTGTCGGGGCGAATTTACCCATGCATGACATTAGCATGCGAGCCAGTTTCCCATAACCCGTTAATTTACCTAAACACATTAAACCCTTTAACCGCCAATGACGTCTTAAGACCCAGACACAATAGATTTTCTTTGTGTCTGGATTCCCGACGTTTAATGGGTTAAATAGTGCGGTGCGCGAGTGCTGTCGAGCTACAATGTTTCGCACTCCGTTATTTCAATTTATGACGAATCAAACTGAAGCAGTGTTACCGAACTATCAATATTGGACTATCGATAGTTGACTTCGATAATAATCTATAGGTACTATTGATAGGCCTATCGTTAAATTACGCTAAAGTATCGATAGGTCGATCAATACTATTGCTTTTGCCCAACTATCGATAGTCAATGGATAGTCGACTATCGAGCGATAACACTGCACTAAAGTTATATCGCACCGTTAATCGCACAACCGTTTGTCGGTCAAGAATCGACCCCCTGTAGTAACTCATTTGTCTTAGTGCGTTCTACCAAGTAGTATTAGAAAGTAGATTGATGTACATAATGCCTATATTGTTGCCAAAGCGCAATATTTGATACCTTTCTATTCAAATAAGTCAACAATATAAAATGACATGCAAAATTCGAAAATTTATAAAATATAGGTATTATTGGCTCCCTGTTTTTGGTGATCACTATAGAACTAGTGTAATTCTAAAGCGGTTAAATACTATTCCCATACCGGTGTAATAGCTACACACGTGACTTGGCGAATCGTGGAAAACACGCATATAGCCATACTCAAGAAGAATGTATTAGTTTTTTGTATAAAATACAATTAATTGAAAAAGAAACAAGATAAATGTAATTAATTGACTATTGAAGAATGTGTGGTTACTACTAATAGTATTTCGATATCATTAATATGACAATCTGTTTAAAAAAATATTAAGATTTTTCCTTCGATCATAGATAGTTTTTATGATCAAAGAATTTTTCACTACAATGTTGGAGTAAAAGAACTTTTAACCTCGTCGTATTATAGCTGTCTATTGTAAATAAAAATTTCACTAATTAGTTATAACCAAAGAACAAAAATACTTTTGTAAGTAGATTATAGTAATGGAATCCAGACAATTAAATGTATATTTTGCTTCCTTATTGGTTTTTTATTATCACAGCGCACCCGCAGTATAAGATATTCTCCCGCAGTAAAAAATAACTAAAATAAAATGCGCTAACGCTATGCGCGCCGCTGCGTAGTTCAACATTATTATTTTCTATGGTAAAGTATTTTCTTAAATAAAAGTAGCCTATGATTTCCTAATTACATCAGCTACCTGCCAAATAAGTCCCGTCTAAATCGGTCCAGCCGTTGCAGAGATACCCGCAAAAACAGCAAAAATAGAAAAACATGTTATGTTAGGTATATGCGTTAAGTAACTGAAATGATGAGAATATTATTACTTGTAATGTTAATGAAAGCATGAGTTGGTGACAACGCTTTTATTAATAGATGCCGGTACATGTACACTACATAGTTAGAACTACCTACAACATCTTCCCCTTTTTTTAAAAAAAATATAATATTTTAAACATAAGTGAACAAGTAACAAATAGGCTTAGTACGTACACGTTGGAACTTGATAACAACCACCGAGTAGCATTGTTGCCAGAGAAAATGACAAAATTCCCAAAATGTAATGAAACATTAATTTTATTTATTACAAAGTGAGCAGAATCGAAACCGAACAAGTCAACGCTTCAAACACTATATAGGTACTAAAACATTTACGCCACTCCGGTATCACAATAAGATTACCTTAATAAAATACCAACTAATATTTTTTAACAAATATATTAAAGTAATAATAAAGAAAAAAAAAACTATTTTGCAGCTTTAAGTGCAGCCTTTACTGCGTGTCTGAGGAGGAGAATAATCAGTTTTATTTAATTCCAAAACAGGGTTCATACTCATCAATCTGATGCTGCGAATATAATTACCTTAGATTGATCGATCATTTTCTCGTTCTGTTTGAGACCGTACCTTATAAATGCCGGCGATTAGTCGATAAATGCCAATTTTATTTTTACTACATAAGATCGTGGTGTTGTCGCCTTGTCTATTATCTTGCCACGAATGCGGCTGCTTAATTTTCCACCATGAGTAACGTCATCGCCGATATTTAACTCGGGCAGTAGTTTCAACCTCCATCATAATACATTACTTTTATTTTTTTCTCTAACAATTTATGATATGTTCTTATATCTTATGAATATCCGTTTTAATAAATCTGGCGTGAACAGGTAATCGACATTTTAATCTACGTCCCATCATTAGCTGCGCAGGAGAATCAACATTTCCCTTGGTGGTTCCTATAGCTTAACAAATTAAGAAAAAATGTATTACTTAGTATTGACTTGTTTTTAATATATTTTTTATTGTTTGCACGGCTCTCTCGCTCTTACCATTAGACTGAGCATAATATGGGCGAAGTTATATGTTGAAACCCCCATTCAACCGAAAAATTTTCTGAAATTACTACTGGTAAATTGAGGCCCCGTTATCACTTATAACTAATACTCAGGGTATACATACCGTGCCAACGTTTTCCTTAAAAAGATGTCAATAATTGAATACGAATGACATACTTTTATTTACTTACTTTCAATGAAACCCGAGAAATAAATCAATCTAAAATTAAATAATTTTTCTTTCCATATTCAAAAATTCTGCCCCTTTTTACTCCAGGGCGTTGGGTGGAATTGAAAAATTATTTAATTTTAAGTTGATTTATAGACAGGCTGACAGCAAATCAAACAAAAAAATTTGATACTTTTATTTTGGCATATGGGCCGTGTATATATTCATATGTATGAAGAAAAATATTGTGATTTCAATGTTATAAACAGACACTCCAATTATTTATAGAGAAGATAGGTATACAGTCATCAATCAGCCTACCCGTAAAGGGTGTATAGGCCTTAGTCCACGTAACCCCTGTGCGGATTGGCCGACTTCTTTTGAGCACAGACTGTTTTTATTTATACCTTTTGAAGCAACATACGAAGTTTAGATTTTTAACATATTCTATTAAAACAGCCTTTTTTGTGACAAAAACATTTTGGTCCCAGAAAAGGCCTTCTGCTAGAAATTTCTGACAGTTTCAGCCTAATCTCAAAACTGAGTGTCTTGATAATAAATCACAAAAATATCCACTGACATTCACGCAGCGTCATCTACCCCCAAAATAAGTTTAATGTATGTTTTCAGGTTCCCATTACAGCAAGCGAGGCAAGCCTACCGGTCGATGGACGTGGAACTCCGTCGGGAGTTAGGGGGGGCTCTGGAGGCGGCGGCCAGCAAACATGGCCTCCCCCCCGCCACGAGGGCCTGTTTCCTATTGCGGAGACCGCACCGGCCTCCAGTACCCGCGCTAGACCTCGCATTAGCCGTACACGCCCTGATACACCATGTGAGTTGGACTTGTAGCTACTGTATAAGACTAAAAAAGCCATTATAATAAGTAATAATAATAAATAAATATCCACTATAAATAAATAAATATAAATATCTACTGACATTCCACAGCGCGCATCTAGCCCAGTTAAGCGTTCAGCCTGTATTGATGGGTACTAAACAACGGCATAAACATACATATATACATTTGTAAATACATACATATTATATATAAAAACCACCAGACCATTACAAACAGACATGGTTCATCGCACACAAATGTTTGTATTGGCGCGGGATCGAACCCGGAACCCTTGGTGGTTGCGGCCAACCTCTCAACCGCAACACCAAATAGGTCGTCAATCCACTGACATTCACACAACGTGAAGCCTGTAGTATGGGTACTAAACAACGGATAAACATACTTAAGTATTTATTTTTTTGTAAATACATACATATTATACACAGAAAAACAACCCAGACCAATCACATAACAACATGTACATGCACACAAATGTTTGTACTGCCCGGGTACCAAACCCGGAACCAGTGGTGTAAGAGGTGACGTCTCAACCTTCGTACCAAGAAGGTCGTCAATTTGTATAATCATTAACCTTCGCTATAACACACTTGTTGCTAATGGTGTCTTTGTGGATGTATTTTGGAATAAAAGTAGCGCTGGTCTGAATTTGATAATATACTTAAGTCAAAATGTGATACAGTATACACATGGACAAGCAAGGACGGACGGACGATAAGTGGTCGCACTCGCAGTGGGGAGGCGCTCTCGTCCCTGCCCCCCGCGCCGCGATGATGCGCTGATGAACGCACACAACTGAACATCGCAAAACGCTACAAATCTCGTTCCAACAACAAAGTCAGCACAATTCAGTGACAATAGCTTTAGTCCTTAACGTGTTAAAAATATTCAATAATAAATAATAAATATCCACTGACATTCACACAGCGCCATCTAGCCCCAAGTTAAGCGTGAAGCCTGTATTTATGGGTACTAAACAACGGATTAATATACTTAAATACATTTTTTTCGTAAATACATACATATCATACATAGAAAACACCCAGACCATTACAAACAGACATGTTCATGCACACAAATGTTTGTACTGCCCGGGGATCGAACCCGGAACCCTTGGTGTTGCAGCCGACCTCTTACCGACCGATAAACTTCCATTGTTCTCTATGCTGTGTGACCCTTCTCCATTTTGCACCCACAGTCTGTTTAAGGTATGAAAATATTCAATAAAGAGCGTAAAATACTTAGAAAGGTTCGAATTAGGGGGGGGGGGGGGGCTAGAGAGCGTTAACAAACATGGCCTCCCCCCTAAATACATAATATACTTAGAAACACCCAGACTAAAAAAAACAAATATTTGTACTGCCCGGGGACCGAACCCGGAACGTAGCCGACGTCTCAACCATTACACCAAAGTGTCGTCAAATGAAATACTACGCTTCTACGCACTACAATATCATCAGACCACTACAGACATCACATACATCGTTACAGGCTAAAGTTTTAGTTTGACTAACTGCGCTGGTGAATGCAGTGAATATTTACTTAATAAACTAACTTTTGCCGTGCGACTTCGTCCGTGAAATAGTTACTTTGGCCTAACGCTCTCGTTTTAACGTCCGATACTCGGTTATATAGTCGAGTTAAAACGATATCTCATTAAGATTTTCTTTAAGTTTGAATGATGTGAATGTCAATTTTGTTAAAATATTATGTTGGATAAGAATAATTATCATATTAATGGAAACAACTCGCAAATGATGTCCATTTTTTAGAAAAAAAATAGCAAAATATGGTTATAGGGAGGGGGCGCAACCTAAAAGATAAGACATTATTTGAAGTCTGCGGATTTTTTTGTAGACCTTTAAAAGTAACATACTGTCGTAGCAGACTTTTGCGAAATTTAACCGTTTACCGCAGCGGTACGCGGACGGAAGCTCCAACGTATGAAAAAATTATGAAACATGTCTTCATAACTGTTCCCCTTCTTTTGCTCGTAGCGTGATGAATTATAAGCTATAACGCTTCATGCGACTATATAAGCTATCTAATATGAAAAATTTTTCAAATCAACGCAGTGTGTCTGGATTATCGCGTTCAAACAAACAAACTCTACAGCTTTATATATTAGTATAGATTATTTGTATGATCCAGGAGGTGTTACCAAGCGCGGAGGGTTTCCAAAAGGGCCTGGCCCTTCTGGACGTGGAGGCGTCGTCCAGCGACTGCGAGGTCGGCTGGGAGGCGGCCCGCCAGGCCCTGGAGGCAGTCGCCAGGCTCGTCAACGGCCTACTCAGCAGCAGAAGTCTACATCTAGCTGGACCTTTTAGCTATTTCATCGTGCAAGAGGTATTGACAGACAGTTGATTCAAATCAATATTAGCTTATAACGGCCTGCGGGGCATAGGCCTTCCCACAAAGCCTATGGGAAGATTGGGGACCTTATGTTAACGAATACCATCCTAAGATGGCAGGACGGATTTTGCTTTTTTCCATTATCATTTTTTTGTAATTTAATGATTATATTGTACTGTTCGGGGTTCCGTGAAAATGGCAAAAACGGATTTACGGGTAGGCTGAGTTAAGTTAAAATTTTTAAGGATTTAAATGTCCCCACCAAGGGGCACGAGCCTACCCGTATAGGGTGATTAGGCCTTAGTCGTCACAGTGAAGTCGTAAATCCGCACTGTGCCCGCGGTGACGACTAAGCCTAATCACCCTATACGGGTAGGCTCATGCCCCTCGGTGGGGACGTTTAATGAGCTGATGATGATGAATATCTTCGAAAATATTCATTTAAATCATACGCTGTAAAGGGCCATATATATATATATATATATGAAATCAAAAATTTAAGGTATTTAATTGGATAAGGATTAATGCTGTATTGGTTATAATCGAAATTTTGCCATTATTTGTTGTACGAAGTAAATAACAAAAAAATGTTATTGTGGGATATCCATAAGAGATCGCGGAGTTTTCTGTAGACCTTTTTATTGTTTACAATTCTAGTACATGATTTTGATAAATCTTGTAGGGTTCAGCCTGCGTTTGCAATGTAAACGGAAAATAAAATAAATTATTTACGACATCACATTAGAAACCTCAAAAATAACAGTGTTTCTCCACCATTTAATGAGTGTTATTATACATATAAACCTTCCTCTTGAATCACTCCATCTTTCAAAAAAATTGCATCCAAATCCGTTGCGTGGTTTTAAAGATTTAAGCGCACTTAGGGACACGGGGACAAAAAATAGCGACCTTGTTAATATGTAGTGATTTGTTCGTGATACAGGGTTGTGCGGAGTCCCGGTGGGTGTGTCGTGTGGGCTGGCTGCGGCTGGCGGCGGCGTGGGCGGGGCGGGGGCGGGGCGGGCCGGGGGCGGCGGGCCCGGGGCCCGGCCGGGCGCTGGTGGCCTCGGCGCCGGCCTCGGGCCCGGGACACTGTCTGCTGCTCGGGGTACCGCCTCGGATGGAACACGAGCCCAGGAAGTATGCACACATATTTAGACGACCCATTTGAAAATGAAAAATATTTCAGTTTATCATACAAGGTTACATATAAATATAACGTAGTTACACAATTCATAGAGCTTCATGTATGTATCACAGTGGGTACCATTGGATCAGTAGACCTGGACTCCACACTAGGGGCCTCCACAACACAGGGAATCCTGTGTTGTGGAGGCCTGTGTCTTCCCATTTATGTCCAAGTTTTATTGAATGCGTGCGTGTAAATATATATGGTGTGCACGCGCGCGTGTGTGGTGTGTGTGTGTGTGTGTGTGGTGTGTGTGTGTGTGTGTGGTGTGTGTGTGTGTGTATGGTGTCTGTGTGGGTGTGGTGTGTGTGTTTGGTGTGTGTGTGGGTGTGGTGTGTGTGTGTGTTTTCCACCTTGTGGGTGTAATTGTGTGATGGAGTAATGACTTGTGGTTTGCGGAAATGTATAAGTTTTGCGGTTGAGACGTCGGCTACATCACCAACGGTTCGATCCCCGGGCAGTTCACACATTTGTATGTATAAACATGTCTGTAATGGTCTGGGTGTTTTCTATATATGTAAAAAAGATATGTATATAAGTATGTTTATCCGTTGTTTAGTACCCATAATACAAGCTTCGCGCTTAACTTGGGGCTAGATGGCGCTGTGTGAATGTCTGGATATTTATCATGATTATTTACCATTCAAATTAAAAAAGAAATATTGTATGTGACATTACATAGATAGGTTGGTACATATACAGGTTTCCCAGTAGGTATACATGTGACGCGCTGCAAGGGCATAGCCAATTGATGGGAGGTCTAACTAAATTTCTTAATTAGTTATGTACCTATAAATATAAATAAATATCTACTGACATTCACACAGCGCCATCTAGCCCCAAGTTAACCGCGAAGCCTGTATTTAACAACAGATAAAAATACTCATATACATTTTTTTTTCTAAATACATACATATTATACATAGAAACACCCAACCATTAAACAGAAGACATGTTCATGCACACAAATGTGTGTACTGCCCGTGGATCGAACCCGGAACCCTTGGTGTTGCAGTCAACCTCTCAACCGCAACACCAAATGGGTGGTCGATGTGTTTAGTAAATATAAATTGTGTTGTAACTCTGTTTTGGGCATCAATAAATAAATTCTACTTTCCCCAGCTTGTTCGGTGCTGCGTTCGAGCAAGCAGCCGCCAAGAGTGGGGTGTCCGTGTCGTTGGACTATCTAGACTCGTCTGTCATCACTTTGCCTACATCACAACGCGCTCAGTTCCTAGACGCCCTCACCGCACTACTGGCTTGAAAACGTGTCAAACGAACCTTAGAAACCATAGACTGGCTTTAATACTGGCTGGAAACTAAGCAACCACAATAAAAAAAGAATGAAATTACTGGGTATAAGAGACCTAACATCTGTCGTCTCGGGTGACTGCAGAACAGTGTTGACGGAGAATGTAAAGACTACCAACCCGCACTGAGCCCGCGAGGACGACTAAGGCCTATATACCTAGGCTCATGCCCCTCAGTGGGGACGTTTAATGAGCTGGTGATGTAAAGACTACCAACTGTTATTAATTTCCTTCAACATCTGTTATGGTAAGGCGTATCACTTACCACTATGTGAGCGCACTGACCGTCCCAATCACTTATGACAAAAAAATAAAGTGGCCTTCAAATGTAATTGAATAACTCCTTTGCCTTGTAGATGACATTGAAACTGGCCAGTGTTAATAATTCTCAGTGTTGCCAATATTATATTTTGTGTGAGCAACACTGCATGCAAGGGTTTAAATACAGTGGCAGTTTATTTCCAAAGTTTTACACTTTAATTTGTTAGAAAGGAAAATAACCTAGCCAAAGTTGAGTAACACTTTTTCTTAGTTGGATAATATTAATTGTAATTAAAAATAATGATGTAAACAAAAAGTAATATCCTACCCAATATTTTGAATCAGTAAATCATTAGTTCGGTAAGAGCGTCGGTGGCTCAGTGGTGTGGACTGTCGCCTTCCTACCGGGAGGGCTGAGGTTCAAATCCCGACACGTACCAATGTATTTCGAATTTTCGAAAATTATATGTACGTTATCCGACGCTCTTACGGTGAAGGAAAACATCGTGGAAACCTTCATGCACGCCTGCGAAGAGATTCGAAGGTTGTGTGTGAAGTCGTCAATCCGCACTGGGCCGCGTGGACGACTAGGCTATATCACCCTATACGGGTAGACTCGTGCCCCTCGGTGGGGACGTTTAATGAGCTGATGATGATGATGATGAAATCATTAGTTAGGGGTTTTTGAAAACAACACCCTCAAAAAGATGCTCATAGCATAATTAAGTTTTCTTTGATCTTGTTGTATTGTGGTTTCTTATTTTGTTATTTATTTGGAAAATGCTACTAATTACAGTGTGAAATGTTGGGAAATAATAACCGAAATCTTGATCAATGGAATGCTATGTTTAGGCTATTTAGATGGATAAGGATGAAATGTTAATGTATAATTTTAAGGTCTTCTGTACAAATACTTTAAGATATATATTTTTATAAAATTTTACCAGTAATTTAAATTTTTTAATTAATGTTAATTTTCAGTGATTTTTTTAATCTTTGATTTTCGATAACCAATAAAATTAGTTTATAATATGTAATTAACGTGAGATCATTAAAAATAACGATTTATGTATGCAATGTTATGCAATTCAATTGACTTAGTTTCTATTATTTATTGATAAAAATACATAAATTGAAAATCATAAAAGTTATTTTATTGTCAAAAATATATTTTATTTAAACATGTTTAAACAATCAAAACTTATCATTGATGAAGCGTGTTATTAAATCCAAAGCCCATTTCGGTTGGTCGTGAGGTACCATGTGGCCTGCATTACGTACAAGAACTTCGGTCAAGTTGCCAGCCTTCTTCCAATATCCAGCAATCTCATCGCCAACCCTCCATATATTCCTACGGGCTTTCCTATACTCTTGGGCCGATGAAAAATTCAGGTTACGCAGAAAGTTTTCTGTAAGCGGATATGCAACAATGATATCCAGTTGGCCATTGTAAAACATTATTCTGTATTCGGATAACAGCACCTCTATATCTGGAGCAACAGATTTTAATATGTCTAGCGCTAAATGTATTTGGACATCTTCTCCCGAGTTGAATGGTAATCCGCCAACATGGACGCTCCTTCTCAGTTTCTCATTCTGGAGCATATTCGTGAATATTGACATATCATCTATGTTGTTAGGTTTCAAGAAGTTGTAGTAATCATTAAATCCTGTGTACGATTTGAAGTAAGAGAAGTTAGTCAATTCCCCGTCCATCAGTTTGTCCATTAATATATCTGCATTGGCCCAGTTGTTATCCTTTATTTCGCTTACAACTTTAGTTTGTATATCTTCAAAGACATCAAGCTGATTGTTGTCTATAAGACCATGTTGATATAAATAGTTTCCATAGTCAATTTGGTTTACCGGGTCACAGTATGCGTTGCCCATAGCAAGGCATTTCAGATTTATGAAATCACCACCACCGTTAGCATTTTGGTGATGTATTTCCATAGCCAATGCTGGAATGTATTTCCCAGCATATGATTCACCGGATATACAAAACGTATTTTTCCTCAAATCCGGGAATAATGAGAAAAATTGTTGTAAACTGTTATAGAGACCTTTAGCTACACAGTCTTCATTAGTGCAGTAGCCTTTGTCGTTATTAGTGAAGCTGAATCCCGTTCCAACGGGATTGTCTATAAAAATAAGGTGGTTATTCAAAGCCCAATGATATTTCCTCAATGCAAAACCATCCTTTTTGGCTATCAAAGGTCCCAATTCCGTAAATAAGCCAAATAAGGAGCTGCCACCTGGACCGCCTTGCAACCACAAAAGTACAGGGGCATCTGCATTTTTGGAAAAGGGCGGGAAATACCAGAAATAATGATTAGAGTTGTATTTTTCGTCGACAGTAAAAAAGCCGGCGTAGCTTGGGAAACCTATTTTATCGGTTAAAGAAACTCTTGATAAATTCTGTGCGAGACTAATAGACCCCTTTTTAAGATATGGAGTAATAATTAAGGGCTCTCCGGCATCTCGTAGGGGCTTTGTTTCCAATTTCAAGCGCGGATACACGTACGGAAATATAATTGAATTAGTTGGTGAAAATAGGCATATCAGAACATAAACAACTAGTATGTTAAATATACCGATTTACTTCCATTTTTAATGATTCACTATAATTAAAACACGCAAATCAATAAAGCCAAATAAAACTAAATATTACTTTGTACGTCGCGGTACGTCGGTCAGTTGGGTCTTTGGTCACTGTCCGCTGCTTTGACGTTTGTTGCATTTCATTTCTTCATGAAAATGAAAGAGTTGATTGCATTATTCAGTATATTTTATAATCGCTGTGAACTTGATAAAACTTTTTAAATACATATAAGTAACTACTAATTGTAAATAACCCGTATCGCAACTTAATGAACGATCAGGCTGGTTACAAATAAAGTATTTTCTTTCTTCCTTTCTTAAAACAGTATTACTATAATGATACGTCAGCATTTTTGTACCAGAAAAAGCAAAGTAATATTATTGTAATATTTTATTTATTTAAGAAATGGCCGTAACCCTTTTTTTTACAAAAAGGATTTTTTTTTTCAAAAAAGCCAAGGAATTCTCCGAATAGAACTATTTGATCACAAAATTGTTATACAAGGATGTTGTACTCATCATTCAATATCATTTATTAAAATAGTCCCCATCCAACTAAGAATGTCGCCATTTGTGGTCATCTTTCGTGAATCGTACTATACATATAATTTCAAAAATACGAAAACACATAGGCCACGTGGCAGGATTTGAACCTGCATCCTCCAGATCGGAAGGCAATGAGCCACCGACGCTCTCATATTCCATTTATGTTGCCCAAAACTTGTCCCTTAGCGACTCTATATAAAAGCAGTATGTGGCAGTTAACCTGGTCTATGTCGTAGACAAAAATAACCGTTAAAGCAGACGAGTTCGGCGTGGAAGCCGCATCTTGGCTATCATAGGCGCCCTCCGACCTGGGAAATATTGCTAGGTATGAGCAGAAGATTGGAATGTATTTGACTTAAGTAGAAGTATGGGAAAACCTGCCGATTAATCAACTGCAATGTTGAAATAAACTACCAGCTCAGTTTGAATTTCGTAACTTTTTCTATCTAGAGCTTTCCCATCTACTTAACATCGACCTTCCTTGTCCACATTTTCTATGATTTTGGGCCACGTCTTCTTACAATGAGTTTGAATTTTATGACGGCCGGCAGTAACCTATGTCCAGCTGTGGACTGCGATAGGTTTAAAAACCTATCCTAGGTAACCTTTAAACCAATTTTTTTACTAGTTGACCCTCGTGGAATTACCTACTTTTTACCCAGAATAAGACAAGTAACAAAGTTATGATTTGCGTGAGTGTTATTAGGTACTTTCTTCGATCATAAAAACTTGATCGAAGGGTATTTTACTTTTAAGTGTTATGTCAACTAAACAAGACACTGAATGCTAAAAGGTAGTATAAATCCTTGTGGTAACTCATGGGGATTGATAAAATAATATAGAATATGAATATTAATGAACAAATATGAATGCAATAATTCCTTTCCACGTATTACAGGGCTAACTAGTTTTCAAAGAAAGACTCACAAGTCGAACTGTCAATGCTGTCATTTATCAGTTACAAAACTTTGCAATATTTTTGTTGACCGTAAAAGCAATTGATAAGCCGGTGAGAAGTTTAAAAGGTCAAGCTTTCCAAAGCCGGCTGAGGCCCATTTATAAGCGATAAGTGTAACCGTCAACATGACTCGAGTCGTGTTACTGTTATTCATACTACAAACACTTGTGTGCGTCTACGTGCAAGGCTTCTTCCACCGATATCCAAAGATCGAACTTGGTGAACGCGATGGAGGTGACGCAGGCAAGCCTTTATTTCTTACCCCGTATGTTGAAAGTGGAAACATAGAGGAGGGCAGACGCCAAGCCCGAGTCCCATTTACAGAAAGCTTGCGCATTAAAAGTTATGCCGGCTATTTCACAGTTAACAAAAAATACGACTCTAATCAGTTTTTCTGGTACTTCCCGGCTATGATTCCTGACAACAAGTTTGCGCCTGTTGTTGTATGGTTACAAGGTGGCCCAGGAGCCACATCTTTGTATGGACTATTTACAGAAAATGGTCCATTGAGAGTCCGTAACGGAAAGTTTGAGCGTAGGAAGTACAACTGGGCTTTGAGCCATTACATAATTTATATTGACAACCCTGTTGGAACTGGATTCAGCTTTACCAATGACTCTAGTGGTTTTTGCACTGATGAAACACAAGTTGGGGAACAGCTGTACTCTACACTCATACAATTCTTTAAGCTGTTTCCAGAGTTGCAACAGAACAAGTTCTTTGTGACAGGCGAGTCCTATGGAGGGAAGTATGTTCCTGCTCTAGCTTACACAATTCATAAAAAGAATCCTGATGCTAAATTGAAAATAAATCTTAAAGGAATAGCCATTGGAAATGGTTTGAGCGATCCTCTACATCAGATGTTGTACGGTAAATATTTATACCAGATTGGTTTAATAGATTGGAATCAAGCCCAGGTGTTTGAAGAATATGAGAATAGGACTAGAAGCTACATTCAAAACCAACAGTGGGACAAGGCTTTTGAGACCTTTGATACACTTCTAAATGGTGACCTCATTGATGGGAAAAGTATATTTTATAACATGACAGGGTTCAATTTCTATTTCAATTATCTTCACACCAAAGATTACACCAGCTATGAGGACTTTGGGCCAATGATCCAAAAAAGTTCTGTCAGGAAAGCTATCCATGTAGGTGAAATGCCTTTTAACAATGGCTCTATTGTGGAGCAACATCTGAAACAAGACGTCATGAAATCTGTAGCTCCATGGATATCGGAACTGCTAGACCATTACGATGTTGTCATATACAATGGCCAACTAGATATTATTGTTGCATATCCATTGACTGTGAATTATCTGAGAAATCTTAACTTTACTGGTGCTGAGAAATATAAGACAGCTAAGAGATACATATGGAAAGTTGATGGAGAGATTGCTGGGTATGTGAAGGAGGCTGGGAAGCTGGTCGAGATCATGGTCAGGAATGCTGGCCATATGGTGCCTGGGGACCAGCCTAAGTGGGCCTTGGACTTGATTACAAGGTTTACACATGAGAAAACATATGAAACCAACAGGAAAGGTCATGAGCATCATAAAAAAAAACATTTGTTTCATAAACAACATACTTTAGTTTAATAAGTGTCATTGTTCTTTTGTTAGCTATATGTACCATTATTTTGTAAATGCCAATGATGTCATGTAACTTGATGCCTCAGATAGGTAATTGTTGATTTTTCATATAATCTATCTATAAGCAACTTCATTGTTAATCAATGCAGGAATAAACTCCTTTATAACATTGTACTGTTTTGTTTCATTGGAAATGTAACTAGATATTAAATACACTTGTTCATGTTAAACTTTATTTCAAAACAATTTTGCAACATTAAACCTTATGCAGTTAAAGCTTAAACTTATTCTATGTTAAAACTTGAATACTTCAGAATCATATAAAAATGTTTCTGATTGATAAAATTTATTATAAAACATTTTGGAGGAATTATGAGGGAAGAATAACAGCCAGATATCACAATTACAAATGTCACTTTAATTACTTGTTAGCCTAAAAAATATTAGTATTTGGACATGAGCTACTCCAATGCAAAACACTGGGCTAGTACAGTCATCAATCTTACATATATCAATTATAAAACTAATGATCAACACTTAAGTTGGTGAAAGACGGTTGTCACGAGTGAAGTACCGTGAAAATGGTACAAAACAGGAATGAAAACAAAAATCTATCGTCCTTCTATATATGTAGATAATTCAATCTCTTCAGGCAGCTCGGTAATGTTGACATCAAAACGGTCTTGCACTTCATTCAAAATCTTCGCATCTCCTTCATCAGACACCATTGTTATTGCCAATCCTTTTGTACCAAACCGCCCTGCTCTAGCCACCCTGTGCAAGTAGGTGTCGGAATCTTCTGGCATATCATAATTGAATACAATATTGACTCGCTCAATATCCATTCCTCTTCCAAAAAGATTTGTGGCCACCAAAATTCTCTTCTGGAAGTCCTTGAACTGCTGGTAACGGGACAGACGCTCATCCTGCGTCATATTTCTGTGTATTCCAATGGCAGGGAAATTCTGATCAGTAAGCAGCTGGGCAAGAGCTATGCATCGTTGCACAGATTTCACAAATATAACCACTTGGTTGAACTCCAACACATCGAGTAACTCAAACAGTTTCTTATTTTTCTCATTTTCTTTAAGTTTCACATAATGCTGCTGCAGTCCGTGCAGTGTCAGCTTGGCTTCATCATCCACATACACTTCCATTGGGTCCTGCATGAACTTCTTGCAAACAGGTCGAATTTCCTTGCTCAATGTAGCAGAGAACATCATTACCTGTTTACCATGTGGGGTATTTCTAAATATTTCCTGTACATCACGCCTCATATCAAGAGATTCCAACATCTTATCACATTCGTCCAGGATGAAATGTTTCAAATGCTTTAGGTTTAGCTTTTTACTATTAACCAAAGCCAAGATTCTGCCCGGAGTACCGACGACGATATGAGGGCAGGCAGTTTTCAATACCTCCTCATCTTTTTGAATCGGCATACCTCCGAAGAACACGGATACGCGTACACCGGACATGTATTTCGAGAATCTCTCATATTCCTTACTGATTTGGAAAGCCAACTCTCTCGTGTGGCACATTACTAATACATAAACATGGTTTTCGGAAGGCTCTAGTTGTTGTAGCGTCGCTAAAACAAAAACAGCGGTTTTTCCCATACCGGACTTTGCTTGACAAAGAATATCCATACCCAAAACGGCTTGAGGGATACATTCATGTTGTACTTCCGAAGGGTGCTCAAAACCGCAATCGACTATTGCTCGTAAAATCTCGGGTTTCAGAAGGAAATCTCTAAAGCCAGAGCTGTGGATTGAGACGTATGATCCCTTAACCTCTTTCTTGGGCGCCGCATCTGCCGCTCCATCGGCGGTTTGCTGATCTGCTTGCTCCTCGTCTTCGTAGTCCAGAAGGTCGTCGTTGTCAGCCATGATTTGTGGTTTTGATTAAAAATATAGCGATAATACTAAGCGTATTCACGTATGAGCACGTGAATTTTATTTTGAAATTTTTTATTTCACAATAATGGCGTCGTCGGCGTCAATATCAGTGTTGTACAATATGGCGAATTTGAAATCGATTATATATCAAGTGAATGTAATCGATTAACTTTAAAAAGAAAATTGAGAAAGAGGGAAATGTTATAAATAGTTCTTATAACCTATATTAGAAGTTCTCTTAATCGTTTCAATATTTATCAGACGGTTCAAAAATTGTAGTTTTCTTTATCTTTTCCTAATCTGCGGCAAAGTACAAGCTACTAAATTAGTCATTAAAGCAATATACACTCAGTCAACGCATTGTTGTTTTTTGTAACAACAACAAATTTATTTTAATTTGTGATAAAATGAATGTAAATTTTAAACATTACATATGAGTAATCGATTCCAGATATTTTTTATCGATTAAAATAGCACTTCCCGCCTTTTACTCTATGGGTCTATGTAATTTGTTATTTCCATAGACATGGTTCAGTTTTTTTTGCTTTATGACGGACATGGGGACATAGCGGTATGTGCATAATCAGATTATGAAATCTCCACGTAAATTTCATCCCGTTGGGAAGATGAAAGAGATATTTTAATTATATATGAAATAAATAGAATAGATTCTTGAGATCTTTATTTAAATTTTCAACCCATAAATCTGACTTCTTTTCTTACTCCGTCTCCGTTCATGCAGTTAGGCTTTGGAATTCTCTACCATCTAATATTAACGATAGCACGAGTAAGTATCTCTTTTATATAAAAAACGTGTTTAAGAATACTATCTTGCTTCTGCTCCATATTTTAAATATGTGATTTATTAAGTGCAAGTAATTTTTTTATGTTGTGTTTTGTATGCTTTTTTGGAGTTTTATTTATTTGTTTATAAATTTATGCTTTAGTAAATATTATTATATTTTGACTAGTAAATATAATGTTTTTATATATTATTGTATGTAAACCTTTATTATGTATTATAGATATGTGCGCACTGTCTACCTTTCACATTTAATTTCTTATTTTTGGACCTACTGTAAGAAATTTCATAATGATATAAGCAGTGCTTTGTACAAATTCCTACACGTATTTGTTTTGTACTGTATTACTGTGTGCATTTTTATTCGTAGCAGGAGGTTAGATTGTTGTTAAGAGGACGGGAACTCGGGAATTGTTATTGTTCCTTTAGGTTTTGCCTCCTGGTCTAGTGAATTGAGTGTATGTTTAGACAGCTGCGTGATCCGGGGCCGAGGGTTCAAATCTCACAGGGAGACAGTATTGTGAAAGACGCTTTGTGCGATTTTTCTCAGTTTGGTTATGTCATCACAGGCCAACGAGGCTAGTCATTGTCAGTGTGTGTCAGACTAAATAATCTGATTGTCCGACAAGAAAGGTGGTTTTGTGCTTCGAATTAGATAATCTTAGTTCTCAAGTTATATTATATTATCTGTGGTTTATACCCACCAATCCATATTGGGCCCACATTATAGGTTACGGTACAGTTGGGTACAGTCATCACAATTATAATCAACACCAAGGGTTCCGGGTTCGATCCCCGGGCAGTACAAACATGTGTGTGCATGAACATGTCTGTTTGTAATGGTCTGGATATTTTCTATGTATAATATGTATGTTTAAAAAAATGTATATACGAGTAAGTATGTTTATCCGTTGTTTAGTACCCACAATACAGGCTTTACGCTTAACTTGGGGCTAGGTGGCGCTGTGTAAATGGCAGTGGATATTTATTTATAAACAAGTAGGTATTAAAGATACAAAAGGAATATATCGATCTTTATTCTCAGTTTCCATCAGTGTTCATCGGTATGTCAGCCGAACGACTGATGGAAACCGTGCTCATGGTCCCTTACTGGCGAGCTTACTGGTAATCCTGCTGACCGTTAATAAAGAAGTTATGGCGTATTAGAGCGTCGGTGGCTCAATGGTGTGAATTTTTGACCTTCTACCGGGAGGGCTGAGGTTCAAATCCCGCCACGCACCAATATGTTTTCGAATTTTCGAAATAATATGTACGTTATCCGACGCTCTTACGGTGAAGGAAAACATCGTGAGGAAACCTGCGCACGCCTGCGAAGAGATTCAAATGTTGTGCGTGAAGTCGGCCAACCCGCATTGGGCTTGCGTGAACGACTAAGGCCTAAACACCCTTACGGGTAGGCTCGTGCCCCTCCGTGGGGACGTTCAATGAGCTGATGATGATGAAGTTATGGCTATTGGCCTGTTGTTGGACAGATCCGAACGGTCACCTGTTTTAGGGATTGGGTGCTCCAAAGCTGTACTCCATGAAATTGGGCCTACGTACGCCTGAGTAGGAAAGTCGAAAGAGGCGTGTTATTGCCGGTGCCAACGCCGGAGCGTATTTCTTCAGAACAATGGGAGAGATTCCGTCGGGCCCGCTCGATTTGAGGACATCCAAGGACTTCTGCTGACCGCACTGCTTCTTGGTGGAATCGGATTACCAAATGTGTTTTCGAATTTTCGCAATTATATGTACGTTATCCGAGGCTCTTATGGTGAAGGAAAACATCGTGAGGAAACCTACGCATACGTATGAAGATTAAAGATTGTCCGTGAAGTCAGCCAATCCGAACTGGGCCCGCGTGGAGGAATAAGGCCTATACACCCTTTTCATATAGGCTTGTGCCCAGGGCCGGATCAACGGCGGATCCAGGGGGAGAGTCATGGGGGTCATGACCCCCCTGACCTGTTTTTAAGTACTATACTAATGTACATTAACAAAATGTCTTATAAGTTCTTAACTTGACTTCTACTATGTGACCCCCCCCAAGGTACAATTTTTTAAAATTTGGCAGCCCTAATCCTTGACATAAAGTCACCCGGTTTTTTTTGGTTATCCAGCCTAACATTTCTCGCTATAAGGTTTCAAGGGTTTGAAGTCGGCATTTCCACTGAGGCAGGCGTCCACGAAGTTCTGCACGGAGTAAGTGGTAATTTCGTCTCCGTACCGCATCGTCACCATGCGCTGCTTCGGGAAGTCCACAGCCGTCAGCAGCGGTACCGCATCGTCGAGACCTGAAACCAATAGACCATCGATTTCATTTGGAAGATGATTGATTTCTATAAAAACTTAATTGTTTATTAAGGTATGATATTTTATAGAGGTCAATACTGAAAATTAACGTAAAGTAATCGTATACTTTATTTTTATAAATACAACATTGGTCTTTAAAAAGGTGCGTTAATTCCTAATTTATACTGGGACGTCCAGAAATGTAATAATAATGTAATAATTGATTAAATCTTAGATTATCAAATAATAAAGTAACAAGATGCACAATCACGAAGAAACGTCAACCAAAAATGACCGAATCCTATGACACATACGTATAGTAGAATACGCTGTGCGTCGGTGGCTCAATGGTGTGGACTGTTGACCTCTACCGGGAGGGCTGAGGTTCAAGTCCCGCCACGTACCAATGTGATTTCGCATTTTCGAAATTATATGTTCGTTATCCGACCCTCTTACGGTGGAGAAAAACATCGTTAGGAAACCAGAGCTCGCCTGCGAAGTTATTCCAAGGTTGTGCGTGAAATCGTCCAACTCGCCCGCGTGTTTTTTATTTTAAATCCTTTTTTCACTTAATATTTACATTATTTTGCTAACATATAAAACCTTACCTATATGCTCTCTCAGCATATCTGCGCTGTCAGTGCCGTCAATCCCTATATAAAACATGACGTGCTTAAAAGACTTCTTCTTCACCCTGGAGTTCTTGGAAGTGGGGTAGTCGAAGTCCATGGTCTCATCATCAGAAGAGTTCTGGTAAGGGCAGAACCCTGGGTACTGGATGCTGCACTCCTCGTAGTACGACTCCGCGCACGGCGTGAGTACTGACTCCGCGAATTCTATTTCGGAGTCTTCATCGTCTGGTAACAGAAATAAAATCAAGGGATCATTCAAGAGGGATGGTCTTCATATATTATTCTTGTGTGGCAACTCTCTCTTCAACCGGTAGGTATACGATATTTTGCCCTAGATATCCCAGTCTTCCGCTTTCCTCATTCAGTACCATTCGCAAGTATTAAAGTATGGGGGAAATTGCCACCAGCGTTATCTGCTACGCGCGAAAATAAGCGTTTCCATCCAGAGTTCCTTAAAAAACAAGCCATAGTTCTTACCAATAAACAGCACGAGTGCAGGATGCCGCGCCATCTTGAGCAGTGCTTGCTCGGTGAGCACCGACACCGGACGTGCGGCCCATGGAAAATTCTGGAAAATGACATCATCATTATATTACAGCCGCACATTATTTCCACTGCTGAACGGTGGACTTCTTTATGATTTCCAAGCGGACCGATGCATCTATTTGCTACCCACTTCTCAGGTAATCGGTGCATCAGTTGTGGGTAGGTTACGTTCCACAGTTCGGCAGAAAGCAAAGTTTTTGTTATTATGTGTACTTTTTCAAGAAATAAAATAAAAAACGTGGAGTGAACGCCACTCAAAACTTTTCGCTGTATCGGCTATTGGTTCTACGCACTTCGTGCACTGCCCACTGCCATTTCAACATGCTAATCCTGCAGGCTATGTCGGTCATTCTAATTCCCCTAAGGATGTCCTCGTTCCGGATCTCATCTTACTTGTAGCCATCTTGTAGCATAGATAGTTAAATCTATACTTGTAGCCAGTGGCGTGTCTACCTTACCATACCCTGTGCGTCCAGACAAACCGGAAAATCGCCAACAAAACATATAGCTGTGCTTAGTGCTGTGGTCATTAGAATAAGATAATATAATGTACAAACTTCTTTCTGGAAATAAAACATTATTAAAAGATTCTCACTTTTCGCCAAATTTCCTCTACTAATTGGAAACCATAAGCAATCTGCTGTCATCAACAGCACTTAATTTGACAAAAATGTAAATTATTTATTGTT
This sequence comes from Leucinodes orbonalis, assembly GCA_019425675.1. Classification (NCBI taxonomy): domain Eukaryota; kingdom Metazoa; phylum Arthropoda; class Insecta; order Lepidoptera; family Crambidae; genus Leucinodes; species Leucinodes orbonalis. The sequence goes on from PQWD01004581.1 coordinate 29,071, forward strand.
TTTGCGATTCGTGTCACTCACTTTACATACCCTACTCATAATCTCTGTGCACGCCTGCTTGTAGCATAGCCCTCTCTATAGGATAGCATATTGAACAATCTTGAGCCTATTTAAACCCTTAGCGACTTTTCGCGTTCTTCAGTCATTAGTAGATATCCTTACTCACCAGCCCCAACGGATCGCTAGTGAGGTGACTCCGTCCATTCGCAGTGAGGACGTTGCCGGCTCCATCAGCTATCACCAGCGCGGGGATGCCGGCGACGCCGAGCGCTGATGGCAGCGCTGACCTCGCCTCCGCGGCGGTCCACGGCACTGATAACGCACCGGCTGCTGATACAGACTGCACTGTCCGGTTGTACGACTGCTCGCTTCTGCAAATTAATTGTAGAATAGGGGTCATCATCATCAGCGTCATCAGCCCATTAAACGTCCCTACTGAGGGGCACGAGCCTATCCATAAAGGATAGGCCTTAGTCGTCCATGCGGGTCCAATGCAGATTGACCGACTTCACCCACAACCTTTGAATCTCTTCGCAGGCGTGCGCAGGTTTCCTCACGATGTTTTCCTTCAATGTAAGAGCGTCGGTTAACGTACATATAATTTCGAAAATTCGAAAGCACATTGGAACGTGGCGGGATTTGAACCTGCGCCCTTTTTTGAAGGCAACAGTCACCATTGAGCCACCGATACTAGATTGTCGATGTTAATTTCTTAACCTATTTATCACCGGGAATTTCGACACAATTGAAAATCTAAAGGGGGGAATGTTTAAATGGAAAAATTTCCAATGGCATACTATTCTAACACCGTAATTATAAAGGGCCATTAATAATGCTATAAGTTGTTGGAAATAAGTCGTTTTGACTGAAAGAAAAAGTAGGTCCCTTGAACTAGGGCTATCATAAACTAAATTGCCGTCTCCGGATAATCACGGCAAAAAAAAATAACGTATATACTTATGGTCTTTTCTCGGACACCTCTGAATTTTCAGGTTCAGTTCAATGTATGGGGAACCCTAAAATATATTATTATTTTTTCAAGTTTCTTATAGCGGTTTACGGAATACATATACTTACACAGTTTGAATAGTGTAGTGCTAATAGTTTCGGAGAAAAGGGTGTGGGATACGGACGGACAGACAGACACGACGAATCTCTAAGGGTTTCTTTTTTACCAGTTTTCCACGCAACCCTAAAAAAGGCATAAAACAAAGGCTCTAAAAGTGAACACACCTTTCCCTCTTTTTAAATTTAAAACTTGTGACCAAGACAGCCACCGCGTGTTTCCACTTTAATGTGAAAAGTTTCGCGGGGACTGCTGCAGGGTAAACTCTCAAACAAGACGACAAATGAGTTGCGAGGGCGAATGAGTTTCATGCATGCGATATAAGGCTCGATGATAAGCCTTTACACGTGTGTTGCCATGTGTGTTCCGTTGTTTATATATTTGACGTTTCTTTGTATTCATTATATTTTATAATCTGTGGGGGAAGCAAATTTAATTTGATATGTCTCTAGGTCGTTTTGTTTAATGTCAAAATAAATTTCTCTCTCTCTATTGCTAAGAATTCGACGTCTTATAGAAATGAGGTCTTAAATTGTAATGAAAAATTACATTAACCCTTAATTGGAAAATAGGAATATAGATCCCACATAATTTTGAACCTTATTCCTTGGGCATACAGGTGAAAACCAAAGAAAATATTGTAAGTGCTGTGCGGTTGTTGTTGGTAAGGAAGGCGAAAGAAACGGCGGTTTGCTGAACAGATTTAGTATAATAGGCATGATGACTGGGTTCTGGAATCGTAAGAACTATTTTATATTATTACAAATCTGGGTTAAAAATAACGATGTGCTTACTCTCAGCTCGAAAACTCATGTTTTATGAATTTTATTAGTCTTAAAGATGGGTGGGCAAGTCCATTTTTAAAGTACATTAATTGTCAAAAATTGTAAACAAAGGATAACACATAAACTTAAAGCAACTTTTGCTATTATACCATTTGAATAAACGCAACATTTATATAGTTGTAGTACAAAATTCACAAACTATGCATACGAATTACTGAGCGTGACGTCATAACTAGGTAGCCATTTGTATGAAGCGTTTTTGGGAAAGTCCATTTTGTGTTTTTTAGAATTGAAAAATCTCTGTGAGTTTAATGTTAACGGAGTAATTCTTTTACCAATGTTCCTATTATAATGCTGTCCATGGATATAATAGCAGAAAAAAATTGTCATCATCCCTATTATCATCAAAGGTGACTTTTCGGTTCAAAAGTGGTGGTTGTAATAATAGCGCGAAAAAACGAGTCCTAAGCTATTGACAAGTCCATTGTAAACAAAGACACATGTCAGTAGACAACTGTCATTGACAATTTCAGGTGCGTTCACAAATATTATAAAGTTATTTTGTTACACGCCACAGTGCTATATCGGATTTAGGGTAATAAATAAAAAAATTGATTGTTTGTTATTTGTATGTATTAGGTGTGAATGATTATAAATAAATATTATATATGTATTTCAGCATCAAAATATTCTTTGAGACTAACTGGATTTTTTCAGTAAACATTTTTATTGGTACTAATCAAACACTGGACTAAAAGTAATATAACTATTCAGAGGGGTGAAATGAGCTCGTGAAACTACCGAAGGCGGGTCCAGGGTGACGTTGGGGTGGAAGCTATTTATCGCTGTAATAAAGTGCTGATGGATATGTTGTAGCTAAACTAGGGAGTTGATTATTTCTCGATGCGGCCAACATTATATTATAGGTTGGGGGAGAGAATGTCTTTAAATAAATTATGATTTTTTAAGAAATAAAAATGTTAGATAGCGCTGTGCGGTCAATATATATTTATTGATTTTTACCAAGTGATTCAGTGCTTTCAGCTTATATTTAGTATTTAATTAATCCATATTAATCGAACAACTTAACTTTATAGTAAATGTCATCATTTTATAAATCCATGCATTTGTACTCCTTTCAAACATTACACAAAAGTTTAGAAGTAGGTACATGAGTGAGCATAACCTTAATAAAAGAAACAATCAACAACACCAAACAGCCTGCCACCCTAGGATGTCATAAACCCAATGTAGGGGCGTTAGGGGGGGGGCAATTGCGTAAATCGCGTAATAAACGAGCCTCTTGTATTAAGGACTGGTGCGTCGTAAATTGGTACTGAGGGGTTGTGACTTGTGAGGTACAGTGTTTCAGAAGTTTGTTGGGTGAAATCTGGTATATTGATGTAGTCTCTAAACTGCTTTGGGCGCGATTTGCGCGGGACGTCTCGTTTTCAGTGCTCTAGGATGCTTCCCGATCGGGACGCTAAATGTCCCGATTGATTAAAGAAGAAAATCAGATGTATCATTAAAAAAATATAATTATGCTACGTAACTTCTACTAATTACATCATCACTATTAAATCAAAATGGCGCGTCATCAGCGTCACATCACATTTTTTGTTGTGACCTCTCCCGATCTGCAACCTTAAATCCCGATTTTTTGGCCTCGTGTCCCGATTTAAAACAAATCGGACCAGACAACACTATTTAGGACCACTGATTACGTTTTTTGAATCGACCGAATGGCAGATCGTGGATATATTATAGGACCCTACGCCTATATTATTGTTGTAGAAGCTAATAATAATGAGAACTTATGGTTGGGACGTCGGCTAGTGCAAAGGGTTCCGGGTGCGATACCTGGGCAGTACAAATATTTGTGTGCATGTAATTGTCTGTTTACATTGGTCTTCTTTGTATTACCTTTATCACCTATATGTATTACATGTGTCAAATAAAATCAGTATTTTTTATGTATTCTTTTATAAGGAAACTTCACCTGAAGGAAATTGATATATTTCACGACGCCTTGCCTAGCTTCAGACGGAAGTTGTTAGATTTATTTTCTGTCGGTGTTTAGGTTCAAAGTTATGTGGACCATTCTGTCACCCTCGAGTAAACTACTAAATGCCTTGATCGAGGTTGGTAAGTGATCCCAGTATTGTTAGTGTTTCTTATCTCATGTGTTGTTATTCTAATGTTTTTAGTTTTTTATCTCATGTGTTGTTATTCTAATGTTTATCAACGTTGTGTACGCCTATAAAGGGTTATGTACCAGACCTTAACCTTTAACTAAATGTTGTCCAATGTTGTGTATATATATGTACTGTTGGTGTACCTTTTTAAATAAATAAATATAAGACTAATGCTTAGTTTGGGGTTAGATAGCCCTGTGTGAATGTCAGAGGATATTTATCTATTCATATTTTAAACAGAAAGTCGGTACAATAGTTCTTTGAGTAACGTATACAACAACTTCAGTCAATCGACCAAAAGTCTGGCCCGTGGATCGATTCTATCAACTTGCCATAAAGCACCTATTGGGAGTTTGATAGGCCAAAGATCATTACGTAGACGACGTAGTTTTCCTTGATTTTCATGATTTCAGCAGTTTCTTTTATAACAATGAAATCCTACGTGCTACTAGTACTTTACCCTTTTTATGTCATCAAAATGTGACTTGTTGATTAGAGGGTACGTGATTTAGTCCCTAGCGAGTCTGATGACTCGAGCTCAATTTTTTTACTTTTATTCCGATTTGAATAAAATGGCGGGATTTATTAAAATTCTGCTCACAGAAAATTATGTGTATTCAAATTATACTCTGTGGGTTTTTACGTAAATTAATGTACGTTTAAATAAATAATGTATGCGTAGGTATTTACTGTTTTAAGATTTCACTATTAGATTTTGAATTTTTATTTCGACATGAATTTTCGCAGTTATTATTAGATTTTTTACATTAAATAATTAAAAAAATAGAATGCAAGGCACGCGTTACAGGCAATTCTTTAAAACGTTTCCCGCACCGCGGGCAATGCCTCTTGTACCAACGAATGTTGCAATCACCCGAAAAGGGGAAATGTGTAGGGTCGCAATGATTTTTCCTGAAAAATTTGGGATTACTTTTTAATTTTATTGTTAATGAATTATTTAATGAGAATAATTAATGTGAGATTTGTATGTATGATATAACAGTATGATATACAATTTTCGACCACTAAATGATCAGGGGGCTTACCGCCATCTCTTAAATTACTTCGCCTTTTCTAGTACAAAAATAGTAGCCTCCCCCAGTACACTCGTTCTAAATAAGGAAATAGCTAAGTGTTTTTTTTTATAAAAACAAAATTGATGATAAGCAATTAAATCAGTAATTTTAAATTCCACGGATTTTTATTTATTTGTAGCATCAATTAGGATTTCAAATGATTTTTGTTCCTAGTTCAAACCCCGTTTTTGTTTGTATGTAAAATTTTTTAGGGCACACAAAGCGCCATAAACATTCTGAAACTCCTTACCGGCCGTATTGTTTCCTGACGAAAAACTATCGACGCTCTGGTGACCTGCCATAACAGAGGACCAGGACCAGTGTCGTAGGTTACGATTCTGATGGCCTTGGGAAGTCTAATCCAGCAATTGTAGGACTTAGGATTATGAATTACTTATTGTGCCCCACGGTTTTATCCGCGCAATAAGGTATTTTCCCGCAATAAAACGTACCCCATGTATTAATGCAGGGTGTCATCTAACTCCATACCAAATTTTATTAATTACTTCAGATGTCATACACGTTGTGCAGTACGAGAAGAAGTAACGAACATACACGAACTTTCGCCATTATAATATGAACAAAGGCCACGGAACAAGGCGACTTTAAATTTATGTTCCATAAATATTGAAAGTCAGTATTAATTTGAACTGCACCTTAAGGACTTCAGTATCGGGACTCCTTAAGGTGTGGTTATCTCTGACGTCAGTAGACGTCGGGGCACCTGTCTGCCCCCACCCCTCCATGTAAGGGGTGGCGTTAGAACAACTCGTTCGATCGGGGGTATTAGAGTATCCATTGCCAAAAACACGATGGATAATAAGTTACAAGCTAAAATTGTAATTAAAATCATTGACCATTACTTATAGACGCGACAATGTTCATCAAAGAACGTCCATTCTAATCAGAGAATGACCAGTGAGAGCTCCTTTTGCTTTTTCAAGGATTTGACATGCAAAATCCTGCTTCACAGAGTGTATTATATATTATACGTTTAATTAGGTTAAATATTTCCCACCAATATAATATAACATATACAACCGATAATATTAAATATGGCTTTACTTTAATCCGGCTTGGACCGAAGATTTCCTTAATTGATATTTTACCAATTATTTTAAATAGTCGTCTAAATATTTGAAGTAAGAAGGTTCCACTGAATTTTTTTTATTCATTAAGATTCGAACTTCAAAATGATTGCTATGTAGGCATGAAAGCAAGAGTGTAGTTGCTCTGCGAGTTAAAAATATATACGCAATTTGTCCATAATGTAGCAATGGCCGAATAGGCGCCATTTAGTGACATAGTAGAGTACCAGCGATTCCGTGACGTCAGTTTCAATGACGGGACACTCGCGAGCCCTCTCCCGTACTCGCCCGGCTAATGGAGGGGAGATTAGGGCTGGTAATTCATAGTAACAGTAAATAAATATCATATGTTGGTTCAGGTTCCGAGCGCCAACCAAAAAACCTATGAGATCTTGGTTTAGCTGTATCTCTTTGAGTGGTATTTGCAGTAGTAGAGGAATTCGTGGCTACTGCCCAGGGCGGCAAAATTTGGAAACGAGGAAAATAAATGTTGTAGTGTTATCCAAATTTCCCAATATTTTGAATTAATTGTCAGTGATAAAATTTATGGAATTGATTATTATGGGTCCCGAAATTTATTTATTCCGAAACTTGAGAAATAATAATTTTCGTACTTGTAGTATAAATTAGTTATTTTCCCCAGAGGCCAGGAGCGGCAACAAGTTTAAATCTGTCCCTGCGTATCCAAGTTAGTTTAAAGTATTAGTAAGTAGGTATTTTTAGTGACGACTAAAAACACAATAGAAAATTTAAATAAGTAATAAATCAAAAATATCCACTGACTTTTACACAGCGCTGTCTAGCCCCAAGTTAAGCGTGAAGCCTGTATTATGGGTACTGAACAACGGATAAACATACTTATATAATTTTTTTGTGAATACATACATATAATATATAGAAAACACCCAGATGAATACAAACCGACATGGTCATGCACAAAATGTTTGTGATGCCCGGGGATCGAACCGAAACCCTTGGTGTTGCAGCCGACGTCTCAACCGCAACACCAAATGAATGTGTATGTTGCCAGGTGTATAATATGAAAAAATATATAATAATATGTCTTCTGGAGATGCCGTAAGTGACAAGGGGATATACGCTTTATGCACAATCTAGCTGAAACTGTATGTTTAGTGCCATTAGGTGTGTTTTTGTAGACAAACTGTAGAAGATTCACTTGATGGCAAGTGACATATTATAGCCCTATACTTACCTGTGGACACACATCACTCTGGAGAAATCAGTAAAGCGTTACCAATCTTAACATAGGGAGAGGGAAAAGAAAATATGCCGAAGCATGGCACTTCCACACTTAGAATGTTTTAAAAAATGTATCTTGTATGACCTAGAGGGCCTAGCATTACTATTAACTCTTTGACCGCCAGAGACGACTTAAAGCAGCACAAATATTAGATTTTCCATTTTGTGTCTTGATTAAATGAGATGTTTGGATATAATAAATGCTATCTTTTCTTATGGTCCTAATTCCCAGACAAATCGTGGGAGAACTGTTCCACAACTGTGTTGTTGAATGAATTTGTTACTTAGTGGAGACAATTTTGGCAACCCTGAGCGCCGACACGCAAATGAGTGCACTACGGTAATGCCAGACGACCGGGCGTCGATGTTTCCGTAACAACGATTTGTCAGATGAGTTTAGCTTTTTAAGACAAAATGTCGCGGTGGACCCACACTGATGGAAACTTAAGTGCAAACGTATTTGGTCCGTCTTGGTTATAAAAGTGGTCGATGTAAGGTAGATATACTTCTGTTTAGTTGAAATGTAAATTACAGCTATTTTCCAGTAAAAAAACTGTGAATATTGTTATAATTATAACCACCAATTATTCCATATTTACTGAAATAGCTTCTAAAATGCAAAACAATCTCATTTGTCCATTTAGCATTCTGACTGACTAACAACAAAATAGGTTCTGGCTTGTGGTGTAGTGATTTAATAGAAGATCGGTGACTTTTAATAATTCTAATAATAATGCTGGGCACAGGTTAATCTCATGAAAATGCACAGAACTTAAGACTGCTAACGCAGTTCAAGTAAATGCAAATATTTATTTTCTAGATTTATGGTTGTATAAAAAGTTTCCAGCGCTCCAACGCCCGTCAACTTTTACAGCACTGGTTACAGGGGCTTAAAGCAATTTTATTTTTCTTTATTCGTTTTGAGCACTGGTGCGCAACGATATTCGCGCGCTTAGGTTTGTAGAGTGTCTACACGATGGTCGGAATTGCGATGTTGTTAAGTTGAGAATTCACAGTGAGTAATCAAAGGAGTTTTAAATATATACTTAACAGATGTTGACTGACAATATGAAATTTATTGCATCTCAGTACCTGAAACTTCGTTAGGGTTATACATTTAACTGATACTTTTCGTTATGATTTCCTTTCGTTAATTAAGATACGAAAAAGGTATTATAATTGCTATCGGTTGATAACCTAAACCTGTGACGTTACAGTGTTGTAATGCTGTAATTGCTGTATGCGAAAACTGTAAATTAATATATCAATTCCCTGTAGTTAAACATTTGAAAACTGTATTAACTTTCAGATTTTGAAATATTAGTTTCGTAAGCATAGTTTCATTTAATATCCCAATATAAACTATCGACAAATTTTGTCGCAAAAAAAATATCCGCCATTTTCCTTTGTTTGTGGTATTCGTACTGAAAACATAATTTTCTCATAAAGTCGAAACTGTGGTAATAAAACACGTAGAAAGGAACGCACCCAGAAAAACTCCCGCTCTTTCCGCTGAACAGATAAGAGGTTTTAATGCAAAAACTTGTCTATAGCTCTGCCAATAAAATAATTTATCTTTGAAGTTTAAGAGACCACGAGATGAGTGTTTCCAAGTTTTTAACTTAATTTTATTCAAATGATAAACGTTTTTGGTTTTGATTTGGAACCTTCTGTTTTGGTTTTACCGATCTACAGTAAAGAAAATATTTAGGTAATGATATAAAAACATATAGAGACCATGATTTATGTAAATTTTATCATTGGATCTTTGTATGTGTTGGTTTGTTTTAAGGACAGAGGTACGGTTTTGCTTTAAAAGTTTCTATTTCAGACTCACTGATGAAAAAAATACCTACACCATGGACGTATTAAAAATACGTAAAAAATATTTTCAATGAATAAGATTCATGGTAGGCCTGTGTAATGCGACGTTCAAGCCTGGTTGATTATAATTAAAATATGGTAATCAGTATAATTTTACGTAAAAAGTTGTTTCATCATCATCATCATCATCATTTCAGCCACATAATGTCCACTGCTGAACATAGGCCTCCCCCAATAACTTCCACGCCGACCTGTCAGAAGCTATCTGCATCCAGTGGGTACCCGCAACCTTTCTTAGGTCATCTGACCATCTTGTGGGCGGCCGTCCCACGCTGCGCTTGCCGGTACGCGGTCTCCATTCGAGAACCTAAAAGTTGTTTATTCTTTATTAAAGGTTTCATAATCCAATTGAATATGAAAAAATATTTTTGAGAACAAATCGGAATCAACCAATTTTCTTTTACCGCCCTCCGCACGTGTCCGTGTATAATAAAGTTATTTAGTCGGTTTGCGAGCCCGTAGATTGCAGATTCAATTATAAGCGCTTAACTTCTGAATCGTGACTAAAGAATAATAAACTAAGCAGCATTATAAATATTTTTATTAAGTAATTAATCATAATTATAAAATATATACATACTTACATTTTTTTGTTAATACATACACATTATACATACAAAAATACCCAGACCAATTAAACAGACATGTTCATGCACACAAATGTTTGTGTTGTCTTGGGATCGAACCCGGAACACTTGGTATAAATAAGACCACATGTGTCGTCAAAATAAAGATACCCACGCAGGCTTATACACATCATCATTGCAACCTCATATTTCCTCATGACGTCCACACGGGCCGATCCCTACTCAAACTCAAAACATCTACTGAGAACCTTTCCGCCCCATAGGTCATCAGTTCTACGCACTACGCGCCCCGCCTACTGCCACTTCAACTTGCTAATCTGTGAGATATGTCAGTTACTTTAGTTCTATCGATGTCCTCACTTCGGATCTTATCGTACTGGAAAACGACCTGACATAACCCTCACCATACTCCTTATGCACGGGCGATATTAGGAAGTATGTTATATATTATTTTTTAATTAATAAAAAAGCCTTCAGAAAATTAACTGAAAAGAATAAAATAATTTCTATTATATACATCACTTCTATTTTAATTTTGAATTTCTTATTCAATTCATACAACGTGTCACAAAGAAAACATCTAACACTTTTAAAGAGACGGTCGGGCATCTCAAGAAATAAATGCAAAAACGTTCGTCGTTGTCCTGAAAATTGGTTTGGCACCGACTTTTAAAAGTATCGGTAATACGTTCATATTAACAAGTTAATGATTATTTTATATCACTACCGTTAATATATGATTTTTCATATTCAAAATTAAAATAGAGGTGATGTATATAATAGAAATTATTTTATTCTCTTCAGTTAATTTTTTTAAGGCGGTTCTTTTTTATTAATAAAAAAATAGCTTCTATGTGTTTTGGAATAATAATTTTTGTTTTAATTTTTTTGTTTTATTTTATTTGTTTTATTTTATAATTTTTAGTAATAGGTTTGTAATTAACTTTTAGTTATGATTTCGTTACCTTAGTTTATATAGTGAATTAGTGTTAGTTTTTAGGGATAATCTCTGTTGCCCGGCAAATATATTTTTCGTTTGATAAGTTTTGCAATCCTGGCTTTGACATACTAGTTACTATTTGGTTTGCCTACGGACCTTGATAAAAAATGAAGGGTGCATTAAGGAATAGTCGCGCAAGGGAGAACGAAACTATCGTCAGCGTGTTGCTCGTGCTTCAGAAACAGATGAGCACAACGAAGTTCGCTTATCAAAACATCGTATAAACACTTATACTACTAATAGCCTAATTCAGAGAGCTTAGGCTCTCCGTAACAATTATACATATGTTTTTTATAACGGTCCAGACGCTCTCCTAATGGATAGTGAGACGCCTGACCCTGGCAGAGCGGCATTTAAGGAACCAACAACTGATAAATAGTATAGTGATTATTCTCCGTCAGTGCTGCACTGCGCCTGACACCAGAGACAACAGATGTTAGGTCTCTTAAACCCAGTTATTTTACTAGCTACAGTGCCCTCATCCCGAAACACAAAAGTGCGTAATACTTCTGTTTCACGGGACGATATCTGACACTGCGGCGGTATCTAAAAGACTCAGTATCGAGTCTACCACCTAGTAAACTTATTCTGAGTAACGTATACAGGCCGCGCGTACCCTTAAAAAAAAGAAATCATAAAAATGTAGGGTATTCCATTAATCATATCTTGTTTCCACCTCCCCTGTACAGCGGCAGATAATCCATTTTATAAATCAATCGAGCACCTGGCACCTGCTGTTTAGTATTCATACCCAAAGACAGGAAGCTCATTTGGCAAATTGAAAGCACAGTGGCGCCCCCTCTTTTTCTAGCTAAATATGCTCTTTACTGAATACAAAATTGTAAACGGTGAATTTTTAACTAATACGTATTAAATAACAAACGATATGCTAATTGGTAGGGAATTTAGATGTTACAAAAAGGTTCATGGATCGATTCCCGTGCAGTAGACACATTTGTGTCCAAGACTCTTGTGTGTTTACTATTTAGGTACGTATAAAAAGTACATTTTCCGATTTGTTTGGTTTCCATAATAAAATCTCTTTGTTTCTTCTGGGTTATATCACTGTGTGCAGCTTGACTGTAAATGTTATATTGAATTTAATATTTTGTGTTCGTTTCAAAAGTCAAAAACCTTTTGTTTGCGTAAACGCAATACATATTACGGTGATAAAATAAAACAGAGGCCCAATGTGAATGTGCCAAATAAAGCTGCTCGCATTCAAACATGAAATCCTGAGAAGCCACAAAGATTGCAAAATCCAGCCGCTATACTGAAAAATATCGAAAAATCCAGAGATATGGTAACCCTACTCCGGTCGAGCCGGCCCTGCCTAGCCGAAATATACCTCTCCCACACTTTAAGTTGTTGTAGCTTCTGTTATACTAATTCGGTATTCTCCACCATCCGCAAAAAAATACCAAACCTTATATTTATAAAAAAGGTGCGCTTTTATAAAAGCACTTTTGTTTGTTTGCAATATTGTATTTTAAATACACTGAAACCAATAAATATAAGGTCAATTGATGATAGTGAGCAATGACGTCACATATCAATAATTTCATACAAAATATATGGAAACGTTCCTTTTTGACGGTTCACAAAAAGTGCGTCAACGATTGGTGGTGGCAAATACCCAATTGTTAGATGTAACCGACCTGTCGCTGGAGACCAGGATGAGCTGAGTGTTGGAGTACTTAGCGCGACGCTTCCGCACGGCGGCCAGCGCTGCGCACAGGCTCGGTGAGAACGACCGGCAGGGGGGGCACTGCAGAAAACATATTGAAATAAACACTTCTGATTCTCTCTTTAATCGTTGCAGTCTACGTATTTTGTGCCAGATATCCCGGTCCTCCGCTTTCCTCATCCATCCTCCACCGACGACCTTTCGTAAGTCGTCGGTCGGTCCATCGGGCTAAAAGGCGTCCTACGCTACGCTTGGCAGACGCGTAATTCGCTCCAGAACTCGTCTGCTCCAACGACATACGTAGTTCGTATATTATGTCGTTTCTGCGACATGCGTCACCCACTGTCACTTTAACTTGCTGATCCAGCAAGGATCCAGGTAGCCTAACATATTTTTCCGGAGAGAAGCGGCCCAGCACTCGCCGGTTACGCGAATAGGGACTAAGGTCGATAGTATTTTAAAGGTACTTATCTACGTAACGGAAATAGGAGTAGACTCTTGAACGTCAACCAAAATAATGACCTGTTTTAGATGGATGGACGATGAACGTTGACTTCTAAGGAGCGGTCTGCGTGGCAGTCATAGGCCTTCGTTCAGCAGTGGACATATAAGACTGCAATGGTGATGAAGTTATAATAACACCAAGCGTATACTGAGAGACTGTAAGCGCCTCACTCCACACCAAATTTCCGGGTATGAGAGGCCTAATATATGTCTCGGATGTCACGTGCTGGGCAGTGTTGACTACTGTTCATTGTTTTTTTCAAAAATGTATATGTCATGGTCAGGTGTATCACTTACCACCAAGTGAGCGAACTGTCACCTATTAACATAAAATTGTTTTTGTCAAACCAAAGAATACATAATTGTTTGTAAAAGATGTTTTCAAGACCTTAAACTCACCCAATGCGCAGCAAAATAGAAAACCCTCACGGCATCCGGAGGCAGTTCCTCATACAGCTTGCTCTGGCCTGCTCCCTCCAGTTGGACCCCTCTGAGGACCTCCTGTAACGGCGGGGCCGGCCAGGGGAACCGGTCCCCTAGAGGGTCCCCGAGTAGGGCGTCTCTCACCGCTCGGCCTCTTACTACCAGGGTTGGTACACCCACGGCGATGCTGTACTTTTGCGTTAGCCGTC
>PQWD01004582.1:0-24177 GCA_019425675.1 Leucinodes orbonalis
ATAAAAAAGAAATTATAAGATTGAAACTTTATGTGAAAGTAATATTTTATATATTTATATATGTTATTATTTCCTAAAATATGAAAGCTAGGTTTATTATATAACAGCTATTACTAACGAACACAACAAAAACCAAATAGATATGTGTTTGAAAAAAAGATTGTTGTTATTATTAGGGTGTGTCCGAAGATGTGGTCTACTGGACCGCAAATATATCAGGTTGAAAAATCACTGGCGATTTATTCGAGTAAACGCATAGATAAATTGACCGTTCTCAACGAGGCGCGGACTGCTGTCCGGCAGAGGTTGCAATTTTTCACGTTAAAATTGACGATGCGAGAGGGTATGCTTCCTTGAGAATGTAGGCCGGGAACTGTATCGGTCTCCCAATAATAGTGACAGAAGAGATGTGTAAATAAAGCACCAAGCCGGACATAAATCTTACTTGACCAAAAGGAAAGAAAATAATATCGTTTGTCACGAGTATGTGGTTGCTTATTTCGAATGACTTCTGTGGGGATGGGTAAAACATGCCGCCTTATAATAGAACAATTAACCATTCCGGCAAGATTAGATTACATCAATTACAATATTGAACAGGGAAATTTTTAATTTCACTCGCTTAATGAAATTAATCTCTCACACTGATTACAAGTCCGTTTTGGTAACAAAGTCTCTTTTGCTATTTAGATTAATGATTGACGATTGGTATCATTGAGTGAGGTGGGTTTTTATCAATATTCTCATGTGAGAAAAGAAGGCTTGATGCGTAAATGAGCGGATTTGTATGTTGCAAATCAAATAACTATAGCCGTAGTCATCGGTTGATCCACGAGTATTATATATCGACTGCCTCCGTAGTTTTAAAAGGTATGTAAGCCCCGCGTAATGACCAACCTCTCTCAAATCACAAGATTTTGTAATCCTAAAACAATAACTTCCTAAAATAAGTGTAATATTTCAAAAACAATTCATGTATTAAATGTTCATAGAAAACTTCAAATGCATTGAATCAAAGTACTTTGTTCATAATTTAACATAAAACATACTAAAAAACACGGCATTTAACGCGAGCCCCAGACAATGAATAATGAAAACAGATGACTCGTTCGAAAAACAAAAATGTTCTTTGCAAAAATGAATATATTTTCGCCTCCAGACAACTTGTATTTCATTTTGGTGCCTACTTCTATTGGACAACTAATACATTAAACATCCGATTATTTAATAATTAACAGAATAAGTGGGAGTTTAAAATTCATAATTTTTACTTACTATGAGTACAATAGCGTAGCATTAATTAATAAGTACCTATAATTTATAACGCACAAGATGGACACATGACCTAAGGATGGTTGCGGTTGGCCGCTGGATGTAGATAGTTCCAACCGTTTTGAGTGGAGTTATTGGGGGAGGCCTATGTTCAACAGAGACATCATGTGGCTGAAATGCTGATGATGATAATTTATAAATATCAATCGTTATGATGATTTAAAATGGCCTCGCTTATGAAACTGAACCTAAAATATTTCTTTTTTCTCTATCCATTATTCCTGAACGACATTATTTTAATGTAATCATTTCTGTGTTGTGCTATAAAATGTAGTTTTTTCAGTGGTTTTGGTAAGTGTCAAACATTATTAGATCCTGTAATAGTGGCGCCAATCATAAGTAGGCATGTAGGTATGTGAGAGGTGGTAAATTTTTTAGAGCCAGCTTCCGAGAGTGGACAAATTATTGTATAAAATTATCGCTTACTATATGTGTTCATAATCTACATATACCGAAATTCAATACGAAAAAATATATTGCGAAAACATCTATACTACTCGTAACTTTTTACTCCTAACCTAAATGAAAAACCTGTATTTTTTTTACGTGTAAACGTGTTGATATCCGGCACTGCGGTGGTACCTGGCTAGTCGACTCAGATACGATATTCCCAAATAAAATTTATTATCTTTCCAAAGTAAGTTGTCAAGCACATAGTTAAGCAAATCATGAAAACCTATAAAATTTAAATGTCACGGTTTTAGTTACTGACTGTTTCATTTATGTGTTTTTATTTTTGATTATTTATTATCAAATAAAAACATTCCCAGCGTACCTTATAAAAAGAGCTCGTCTTTACCGATTGCCATTGATAACGCATCCCGACCTACCAACCAATGGTACCTGATATTCCAATGAATTCCGATTTTACACTTAAATGGGAACACAAGAACAGCTCGGTCGAAAAACTTGTAAATGAATAAATATATATATAATATGTAATTAAATTTAAAATATTATGTAATAAAATTTAAAATTGAAGTTATCAAAGTATGCACTTTAGTTTTTTCATTATTATCGTCATATTATGCGAAGTTGCTAATATCAAGGCACTTGATACTTAACATACTAATATATCTTCATATTGTGCGTAATATTATGTTACAACACAGAGAAGCCTTCTGGTTATTACATGTAATAACAACCGCTGGGGTTGCCATCTATTAATGTTGAAGTCCTCTATATTCGTTAATATCAGTTACTGTTATTAAAGTGACTCAGGGGATCCATAAAGTCAAGCTGACTGTCACTGCCTTGGACCACCATAATGGACGATATTCCAAATTATGTAAGATTACGAGATAAGAGTAACGATGGCGAAGGGACACATTTTGCAAAGTTCTTGTTCATCTAAAAAATAGGAGCAAACTCAATGAGCAATGCCATCTTTAGTTAACAAAAAAATCAAATACATCTGGGGGCACGGCAGTGCCCCCGCCAAGTCGAGCGCGAAGCAAACACTGCCGTACCATCCTTTACACGATCCATTTCGCCGCATTTTCAGGCCCCAATTTGAGAACCTTTGGATAATACCAGAGTGATGAAATTTTCGACATATATAGTAAGATATAATAACATACTTCAAATCCAAAATTTTAAGTCTGTAGGTCATTTAGTTCTGACGTTAAGCGAAAGCAAAGTTTCGCATTTTCGACAGATAGACACTTACTCACTCACTCATGATCATCAAAATAGAACTAGTACTTCCCATTAACTCAAGAGCTGAAATTCAGTACAAAGTTAGGGTTTAATGGCTACATAAAGGAACAACTATTAAAACTTGGATAATCGAAGATCTGGAGTACATGGTGACCCTGCTTAGATAACAAAAGAGCCCAGCCAAACTATAAGAGATCGACATATCGCCTTTAAACAATATATATGCAACATGGTGAGCCGCTTCATCCGATGTCAAAAATCGGGGGGCACGGTAGTGCCCCCGCCAAGTCGAGCGCGCTAGACCAACACAAACAGACATGTTCATGCACACAAATATTTGTATGTACTGCCCGGGGATCGAACCCGGAACCCTTGGTGTAGTAGCTGACGTCTCAACCATTACACCCAATGAGTCGTCCAATATTCCTTTCAAGTTTCTACACAAAGAAGTGAAATCCCACCAAAAACATTCTGTAAAAAATCTAGCCAAGTCTCGATGGAGCTGCTTGATTATCTCTAAAAAGTAATGAAATCAACACAAGACGTGCCAAGTCTAAGGTTCCTTACTGCGATTACTTTATTATAATGGTTAATGTTGTGTGACTTGGCTGTTGAATATTCTTTACACGTTAGTGGCTTTATCAAGCCTGCAATCGATGGATTATTGAATCACCGTTTTCCAAGTGGCAAATCTGTATCGTCAATGGGTAGCGATTCTGGCGACAGAATAGTGCAATGGTGTCATGGAGCACCTGGTTTTGTATCCTTGGATACATACTCTGCAACGGCCAAGTCACATAACATTAACCATAATAATAAAGTAATCGCAGTAAGGAACCTTAGACTTGGCACGTCTTTGTGTTGATTTCATTACTTTTTAGAGATAATCAAGCAGCTCCATCGAGACTTGGCTAGATTTTTACAGAATGTTTTTGGTGGATTATAGTGAAAGTCTGTGATTTCAGGCAATAAGATATAATAAACCGAAGTCCTAGAACAATGTATTGGAACGATAGCCATAGTGTATAAAAATGTTAAAGAAACATTAACCTGTACACATTCATTTCAGAATAAACATTCGTGAAGAAACAACAAAATTTTGTCGATGCGTAACGCATTTTCTTTTCCTATTTGACGGATCTTCATACCATTCCAAAAGGCTTATCTGCCACAACAGGACCAACGTGCAGCTTCATCAATCAACGTCTCGTGCGTGAGCGAGCTAGATATAACCCTGACATGAACAAACTATCCAAATATTTTGTATTGTTAATACACAAACCCAACGTTACGTTAAAATATCGACTTTAACTCAAAGCAGTTCAGTTCACGTATCTTGTGACGTATTAATTACAATCGCTTGATTGTAATTGAAACTAGCAACTATCATACTTGATGATAGGGCCACTTAATTGATTGACTCATCGTATTACGGCACAAAGTGAGTAGCCAATTAGAAGCTTTTATAGTTAATGTCATGTCAATATTAATTACGAGGAGCAATTTATGAAAACGATATAAAATATCAATTACTGACGACGCGTCTTCTGTGAATCACTGCACCACGCCATGTCTTACTATTATGCACATGTCGCAGGTAACAGAATCGCCATTGTTTGCTATTCACTATTGTGCAGCCAAACTTTTTAGGGCCCATGAGCGATTGCTAGCGCCTTATTGTTACCTACACGGCTCGTATGGACCCGTTTATTTCGATTCGAATAATAACAGGAATTTAACATCGGTTTGCGTGCACGTGGTGTTCATGTTCTAGAAATTTAAAGGATGCAAAGTACAAAAAGTAGAACCTGTGCGATAAACAGAAACGCTCTTTAACATGGCTGAAGCTTGGCGAACAAACAAAATCAAGATGTAACCGAAAATTAACTCAAGAACAAAACTTTTGAGCATGTAACGGAATAGAGCCGGTGTCGCTACAACTTTCTTAAATCTGGCCAGACGATTACGATTATTATAAGCAACTACAAACCATAGGCTGATGAAACACTCTAGGTTACTGCTGCATAACGATAGACCACACACTGCAAAACAGATGAGTTTCAAATAAGAAAAGCTTCAATTGGGATGTCTAATACATTTACCGAGCTCCCCAGAAATTGTTTTGTCAGATTACGATTATATTTAGAAAATTAAACTTCGATGGAATTCAAGTCCAAAGCGTCTACAAAGGTTTTATTTATTTCAGCCCGAATGTTGTTTTAGTAAAGGGATCAATGATCTACCTACAAGATGGCAAAAGTGCATAGATAGCAATGGTACAACATCATCATCATTTCAGCAGCCACATAATATCCACTGCTCCACTTCATCCTTGAGACCACGTACCGGCAAGCCCAGCTGGGGACGGCCGCCCACGAGATCGTCAGATGACCTAAGGAAGGTTACGGGTAGCCGCTGGATGCAGATAGCTTCCGGCAGGTCGGCGTGGAAGTTATTGGGGGAGGCCTATGTTCAATTGGTACATAGTTAGTTACAAAAATATATTGTGACTCCCATACAAAACGCCAATTTCATATGTAATGCCGTAATACTTATTGTTTTAAGTTTTAAATTGGTAGGTAGCTAAATACACTGGCAATAGCTCACCACAAAAACACGCTCCAAAACGCTCTAGCTCGAAACGTTATCGGGAAACGTTATGAAATCACCATGACCGCCCGTCGGGAGCAGCTGACGCAATCCACTTCGATTGGATGTCCCCGTTCTGATTAAGAAATTAAAGGAAAAATATCGCCTCGTTGATTCTGGGTAGACCTATATTTGTAGCTTTAGGAAAAAATATTTCTTAGATGTTTTTGTTTTCGAAGTTTATTTGGTTCAGAACTATATATTGGATTATACCTTGTGCATAACATATGCAGATGGTATAATCTAACGGTTTGGTGCGTGAACGATTTGCTAATTATGTTTTATGCTATCGTTTTTGTTTTCAAGAATACTTTTTTGACATGCATTTATTTCATTTAAGCAAAATATTTTGTAAATTTAATATTATTGAAAACTATTATAATATTATATGCATTTCAGTCATCTTGTGAAGATTTCAATGTCGTATTGTTACATATTAATTGAAAAACTTTGACAATACATTTATGATGAAAGAGTATGATTTTCTTGCATGTGCTGGTGAACAAAAATAAATCCAGAAACGAGAATTTAGGTGCATTTTGAATCGAAACAGAAAATGGCTCCAACATATCCGTATAAAAATGCACAAAACGGTGTTTCTCCTGTATTTACATTTTTCGTGCGTTTCCTGTGACATAAATGAAACAACACAACGAAAAAGTCACACAACCCATCCGTGCGGATGACTTTTTTGAGGACTAATTTAGTACTGTTAAATAGTGCTATTTGGCTATGATGAACTACATAAGCAGTAACGCTTGACAGGGTACGCTTAAGTGAAGCCCTTATACTGACTATATTATCACTATTACGAGTATTATAAAAACAAATTGATTACGTAGAAGTTCATTGCAGTGGATAAAATAATTTGTTACCTATTTCAAAATATTAATTTGCTTTTGTTGGGTTAAATAAATGGACATAAAAAAGAGAGAGAAAAGTTATTATAAGGGGGAGATATATTACATCTCACTGTTTTCTATAGAGCTAAGGCTGCACTAAGGTCGAGCATTCGTACCGTAACATGACTGTCCCACGCATAAATCACTATATCTTGCCAAGTAGCAAGCAGGGCTTTGACGACCTGACTACATGCATTGAACCATTGTGTCGCTAAGCGGTCTAAACCTACCCAAAAACGAAAATCTCTTGGAAAGCCTTAGTTCAGTAGTGGGAATTGTATGTCTGTACTAGAAGTTATGTAAGTTTCTGGCAACCTAAGTAATTAACGTAGTCAAAGTACTAGAGAAGTTTCATATTTACGCCAAAGTAAGCTTGTGTCGTATGACTTTTGTTGATCGCATGGTGTTGTTTTGCGCCCTTAAAACAGATCAACAAGTAAGCACTGTCGCTTGCTAGACAATAATTTTGTGGGCTCGCCTGTATCACGCCTGAGTAATACATGGATTTCAACATTATAGAGACATTACAATTCAATTAATAATTAGGGCTCTCATCACATGCCACGGTGACAACAGAAATGGCAATTTCAGAGGTCCGAGCGGACCTCAATTAGGCAAAGGTTGTCCGGTAGGTATGCGGCGATCGGCCCCGCCTCATGTAATATTCATAGAAGCGGATACGGGTGGTGGACACCTCATCGGTATATTTACCGCTCGGCTATGGCAGCGTGGTGAAATTAAAACTGTTACTTGATACGATAAAATGATGAACCTTTTCCAAACAAGTTGTGAAGTAAATTAATAGCTTGAGTTCAGTATTACATAAGCCATTTCAAAACGTTATTATCATAAGAATTTTAGGCAAAGATTTTTAAA
Source organism: Leucinodes orbonalis (assembly GCA_019425675.1). Classification (NCBI taxonomy): domain Eukaryota; kingdom Metazoa; phylum Arthropoda; class Insecta; order Lepidoptera; family Crambidae; genus Leucinodes; species Leucinodes orbonalis. The sequence continues at coordinate 7,419 of PQWD01004582.1, forward strand.
CATGACACTCATATAATTTTCGAATCGGTACATTGTAACTCATAAGTAAAAATCTTTTAAAATGACACAATTTTATTGAAAATGGTATAAAATCATTCAAAATTAAATAAAATTACTTACACTTAATATCTAATAATTTTGAATAAGGAGTGTGTTATTTTCATCGCTTTGTGGTCCGAGGGTCCGTAGTGTTTCCTACAGTGAGTAACTTAACTATATAGTAGTCTGATACTCAAGACCATAAGATGCCGTCACCGATAATAATGATCTAAAGTTATAACAGTTCCTTGTACATCAGAATCGATCTAGAACAGAGTTTTTAAAAAAGTTTTATTCTTCGGCGCCTTGAGGGAAGCTGTAAGGTTACAATTTTGTCCATTAAATTACATAACCGAAGATTCTGATGTACTTTATGAGATATGTACATTCAGAATATTATGAGACATGCGCACGCCACTTGCCCGGTGAAGAAAATAAATTATTGCAGTAACGTTGTCAAATACAAATTTATTATGCCATTAGAGAAAATATTACTCTGACATATTCATTACCAAAACGCCACACAGTACAATACTCGTTGATTTCCAATGCGTAATTACCGGTCTACGAGTACATATAATGGGATCGCAGGCTTAATAGGAAACGTTTCTTGAATAGCGTATTTGTTGTATTGTGGTTAAATTAATTAACTCTTTAGAATATCAAGCGTACATTCCGCTTCAATCAATACGATCATGAAGTAAGACTACAAGAAGTAGGACGTTATATTATCCGATGATAAAACAATTCATTTTAGAATCCCTAAAAGTAGATTTGATAAAAATCACAGACAATCATCAGTATCAGTGGCAAAGAAAATCTTATTTTTAATTAAAATTCTTCGCAGAATAAAAAAATACTATCAGTTTTTGTCAGTTTCATTATTCTTATACCAAAATTCATTAATTTCAACATATAAATAAAGTAAAAACTTAAACTATGCCGTAATCTTTCTAAAGCTCTAGATCTGCTACTTATTGCAAAAGCGTACACAAAATGTCACCCGGAACCCAGTTGATATTTGTGCACTAGAGTAATCATACTTAACTATTATCATAGTACCAAAAGGGCATTGTAGCACTTTAATCAACGGTAACACTATACGTAAGCGATCGCAGCTTCCAATACTCGGAGGATAAGCGACAACGAGTTGCAACGTGACTGGAATGTTTTCAGCTGTGCCGGGAGAGAAATGGTACAATGATATCAGAGATATCAATACCTTGAAAACTATTATTGAAAATGAAGCATCATATTAAGAACAGTTTGTTGTACTGAAATTTAAATTCAAATTATACGAGTAGAAGTATCTCACGTAATTATTGATTACGAATTATTTCGCAAAACAAAAACATGAAATATGTAATCTATACTACATTTAAGTGCAAACAGTATTGTGGACCGGTAGTAATTGTTACCATCTAATAATCCCATCAGGTCAAATAATCCTTACGTGGACCTCTCAGCAGTGTCTGAACCTATTCAAAGGCTTTTAAATCGGCCATAACTATTTTTTCAGGAGAAAATATTATCAAGGGGACTGACGTATAAGTTTTTTTTGCTTAGGTATAAATTTTTACACTAGCTCATTTACAAAACTTTCCTACAATTGCAAATTTTCTACACCAAACACGATAAAATATTATGTGCATAGCTTAGTCACGTATGCGTTGTTGAATATTATTTCGCTCGCACGTACACCCGGTTTCCATTATATTGCGTTATTGCAACTTGAAATGAGTTCGCTGATAACATTCGAAGCACGTCGCAGTCTCGTTGTCACATCCGGGAGAGGCTGCTAAATGAGATCCTGTCGAGATTATGCATCAACTAAACAAGTCTGCAGTTTTGTATAGCAAAATAAAAAAACTGCAAAACATTCGTTTATTTTGCTTATATTCTGGGAAAAAACTTTAGTATTATAGGAGTGTTCCGTGCATACAAATAGCATTCAGGTTTAATAAAACTACCATTTATTTATATAGTTAAAAATTAACAATAAGTACAGGTAATCTTAGCTCCAAAAGAATATTCTTGTCAGCGGATCAAATAATATTAAAGAAACCGTTAACGTCAGGCAGTTAGAGCGGTAGACCAAAGCAACCATGCACTGTATACTCCATAATGAAAAAGCACATGAATATCATATGGTACATAAATATGTACATAAATTAATTACAATACTTAGATGCATATAAATCATATTGAATATCATTTCATTTCATTTATGTTCGCTTATTTTGAATATGATTATGTATAAGATAGACTACGGCTAATATCGATAGAATAATTTCCACCTGTCAAGATAGTTATTTTATTTTGCGTTGTCCAGATTTAATGCGATGTCGGTCGGGTAGCCTTAAAATGAGAAAATTATCTTTATTTTAATGTCGCAGAGCTCTGCAAATATTATACATGGTGATTGACTACAATGTTAAAAGTTCTGCCAAAAGATACAAACAAATCTGGCAGCAAAAACGAGGTTAAATAATTCATCCGAACATTCCCCGTGAACTCATACGTGATGAAGTATGCAGAATAAGGTATTCTCTTTTTCGTAAAGACTTAGAGCGTCGGTGGCGGATGGAATGCCGTTTTCTAATCGGGAGGGCGCAGCTGCGCGCAGGTTTAAATCCCGACACGTACCAATGTTTTTTTTTCATCATCATCATCATCATCAGCTCATTAAACGTCCCCACCGAGGGGCACGAGCCTACCCGTATAGGGTGATTTTTTTTTTTTTTTTTTTTTTTTTTTTTTTTTTTCGAAATTTTATGTACATTATCCGACGCTCTTACGGTGAAGGAAAAAATCGTGAGGAAACCTGCGCATACCTGGAAAGAGAATCAAATGTTCTGCGGCCAAACGCATTGGGCTCACGTGGACGACTGAGGCCAATGCACACACCCTTTAAGAGTAAGCTCGAGCCCTTCGGTGGGGATATTTAATGTAATGAGCTAATTATGATAAAAGATTAATGTTACGAGCTGGGGTTCCGGATAAACTATTGCCAAACACGAAGAATAACACGGTAACACACTTCATTAATTAACGATTAATAATTACACACAACACAAATTACACTTACACTCGTACTAATTAATCAATTAACGCACACACAGAAATCCGTAATTAACACTGCACACTATAACACAACACTTTCCGCACACACACGTAATAATCACTCGTTAACTCTTCACACTTTTATATCACACTCGACGATCCCTTAGATATCGCTGTATCACCCGCTTCTTCCTTGTAGTCGCAGGTATTTCGCTTTTCGTTCGCTCTTGAGTAGAACACAAGACTGGCCCCTTCCCATCTACATGGTACAAACAACAGAGGTGGTGTGGCTTGTGAAGCGGCTGAAAAAGCCAAAGCATGCAAATACAGGGGTCTGGGCTCCGAATATGATTTTGTTCCGTTCGGTGTCGAGACCCTTGGTCCGTGGGGTCCTAGTGCTTTGAGGCTTTTCAAAGAGATTTCCAAAAGGTTAGTCGACGTCACAGGTGACCGAAGATCTGGCAGCTACCTTGGACAAAGAATCAGTCTGGCAATCCAAAGGGGTAACGCTGCCAGTATTTTCGGAACTTTGCCGAAAGGGACTTCTTTTAATTATTTTTTTTTAGTTTTAATTATTTATTTTTAAGTGTTTAGGGTGTAATATATTTTAGTTACCGAATAATGTAATGTAGTATTTAATAACATAAGTTCATGATGTACCTTGATTTGGACTAGTAGTTTTTGGTGTGAATAATTAACAAACAGCATGAACCAAAGATTAATCTGAAAATATATAACAATTGTATGAAAGGTTACATGACTGGCTAGCTCATTAATATTAACTATAACACAACTAGATATAGGTAATACTTAAATTTAATTACATGATATATTTCATGTTAGACTTCGTCTTTTCTGGTACAAAAATGCTGACGTATCATTATGACAATACTGTTTTAAGAGATTGTGGTTACCCCCTGAGCTGTAATTTCAAGTCTGGAATACACTACGTACAAATATTAGAAAACGAGAAGTTAAAATAACTTAAATTCTAGCATGATTGTAACAAGCTTGATGTGCAAGCTATCTTTATCATAATAGGCACAGACGACTCAGTACAATTTTCCATATCCCCTCGAGGCAAACACTGCGTCAGCAACAACAAGCGAATATCATATTCACTGGAATTTGAGGTGCAATATAGCTGTGTTATAATCAGACCAAATTAGACGTCGATCACACACCAAGATCCCGTATGGTATATGGATCCGGGTATTGGAGTACAGTATGTTTGCCAATTTAAATCAATCTAATTCTGTTCTCCAATTCTTGTTGTCAGGACTGCCTTTACTGTAGTATAAAGATGTGACATTTGGATTAAATTGTTATCCCTGTTATAAACGATTCGTGAAATTATTTTCTTCCAAGTATGACGAGATAATGTTATACATCGATTGCACTTTTTTTACTTACCTTAAGTGTAAAATTAAGTTGATGCCAATGTTATCAAAAAACGTGTACGCTGGAAAATTAAATTACCTGGTTTTAAAAATAAATGTGGGCTGGTTATCTAAAAACTTCAATTCTAATACTGCTCGTATGACAATAATAACCTATCCAATAAAATATATTTAATTTTTAAATTGGTGATTGCTAGAATTCGACAATTATATTTAGCCTAAACCAACAGCATTATATCAAATCTAATTACCATCGAAAAAGCTTATTTCTGAAATCCCTTATCCTCTTGCGTGTGTGTATTGCGTGCACAGTACTGCTTAATTATGTCACGAGGCTCCATTGACCATTACGGGCGTCATAATATTTAATTACAATGATAAATTTAATAACCGAAATAAATCAACTTGCGTAAATTAATGAAATCCATTAAACTGCCGCCCGTCGCGCTATCGAAGTATTTTATTCAATAAATCAACATACATGATTTATAAAATATAATTTTAGAAAAATAATGTTAGCAATCAATTGTTACAAATTATCATATTTCTGTGTTATCCCTCAAATGTTATTATTTTCGTTCATAATAAAATATTGCGTTTATGGATACATAAATCTTTGAGTATGTAGCGTATGAATTTGACGAAAAACAACATACCATGACATATCACTATCTGAAATTTGTAAATAATATTATAAAGATGACTACAATAAATCCAAGTAAAAATATTATTTAACTAAGGAGCTTGAGCGTCCTTCAAATTGCTAATAAAAAAGAACGAGTTTGAGAATGTGTCAAGTAAAATAAAAATTGCATAGTAATAAATAATGATATATATAGAGCGTCGTGGCTCAGTGGTGTGGACTGTCGCCTTCCTACCGGGAGGGCTGAGGTTCAAATCCGACACGTACCAATGTATTTTGAATTTTCGAAAAATATATGTAGTTATCCGACGCTCTTACGGTAAGGAAAACATCGTGAGGAAACCTTCATGCACGCCTGCGAAGAGATTCGAAGGTTGTGTGTGTCCAATCCGCACTGGCCCCGGACGACTAAGGCCTAATCACCCTATACGGGTAGGCTCGTGCCCCTCGGTGGGGACGTTTAATGAGCTGATGATGATGATGATGAAATAATGATAAATCTATCACGAAAATGCCAGTTTTAACAATTATTATATATACGAATATAATTAAAATACATGTCTAGTTGGATAAGTTAAGAACTAAATCGTCTCACACTTGTTAAGGAAGGCCAAATTTAGCAAAAGACTGTAAGTCTCACTAGGATCTAGTTCGATACTGAGTCGTCTAGGTGGGTTCCACCGCAGTGCCAGATATTGTCCCGTGAAACAGGAGTGTTAAGCACTTTTGTGTTTCGGGATGAAGGCACTGTAGATCGTGAAATAACTAGGTATAAGATACCTAACATCTGTCGTCTCGAGTGTAGGAGATTAATAACTGTCTATCAGTTGTTGGTCACCATCAATTCTGCCATTTGGCAGCTGTGGATAGGCGTATCCCTTACCATGATGAGCGTCCTGACCATCCTGTAAACCTATATCTAAAAAAAGTCTCACTAATTGATCACACACAACAAGGCTAGATAACTGAATTAACCAAGAAATCTCTTCAGATTGCAACTTACAGTTAGCAAATTGAAGTAGTAGGGCACAGAGCGCGAAGTTCTGATGGCTGATTGAGCAAAAAGGGTTTCGAATAAAGTCGATGTAACGGAAAATGAAGCTCACACTGTCCAAGAACTAGATAGACCGATGATCTGAATAATGCAGAAGGTAGCCATGGGATTTCAAATACTAGGGATCGGTCCCCGTAGAAGTCTTAAGACAGGCCATTTTCAGCAGGGGAAATATTAGGTTTTTAAATAAAGACTATATGTGCTTTCTAAATATAGTGTTGTACATGGTTGCTATCACAGATTTCCCAATACAGGAGATGGGGCAAGCAGCGTTTAAAGTGCGACAAATGTAAGCTCAACGAGCATACACTGGCTGCCAGTTTACGCTCTGTGAGACGAGTCAAGACGCACGAATATTAAAAGAAATTATTTCAATTCCAAAATGCCATCATGTGCAATTGTAACATGCTATCATCGCAATGAATCAGTAAATTTACCAAGTAATAGAATAACTTTTCACAGGTAAAACCGAAAAGAAATTGCGACACTGGGACTGCCTATAACTTGGCGGCTTGTCCAGTCTAATTGTATATTCGGATGTCTGTGGTTGCTATCGTCTGCCGCTCTAATTACCCAATATTTTAGTTTTCTTTTATATTTTGGTCTGCGGGAATAAACTCTTTTTAGAGATAAGCTTACCTGTACATATTGTTCCTTGTTGTCAATCTATGAACGAACTAAATAAATAAATTAAAAATAGGTTGAAGGTTATACTGGCTATGGTCAAAATGTACTCAAACACGGAGGAAAGCCTAGCTTGAAGAATGTACGACTAATGTGCTCATATAAAAAAAGACTTCCAAAGTGCGGATGAAAGAAAATCAGATATTATTATATTCCAGCACTATCGTGTAACTTGATAGTTATTTTTAAATTATTTGAAAAAGCCGCAAACCGTTACACTTTTTACAAAAACTCACAGGCAAGTTTCCTTATACTTCAGCACCCTTCTTTTTCAGAAAGCCACAATGATCTACACCAGTTAAAGCTGCTAGATAGTGTGTTCAATGGGCGATATAAAGAATGTATATACATTACATTTCAACTTTGTTTTTGTAATTTGTTAACGTGCATTTTATTTTTTTATGTTACTTAGCAGTCACTAATGTGTAACGCGCTTGAAGATATATCTAATGAATGTGTTAGCTTTATAAGTCACTATAAAAGTGTCCAATTACTAAGTTGACTACCAAAGCTATGAAATAACATCCACAAAGAAAACTTAAATGTCACCACTTATTGTCACGAACGTGTGATACCTACAACTCAATATCAGGTAACAACACATGTTTTTACCTATAGAGAATATTTTAGTACATCTAAGTAAATGACGATGGCATTTTTTCTTTTCAAAATGAATTCAGTGTTACGATTTTCTGCTCTACTGAATAAATTTCTCTGTATACAAATTTTTACAGGAAATATTATATAAAAACAATGAACTTTTAATGTTGAAAATTACATTAAAAGTTATTCCAATATTTTTTCTTGTGGCTTTAAAACATCCCCCAATAATTTCTATCGTGTTACATAGTAATAAAAAACGACACAGTTTTTATTTCTCGCATTATAATCGAATAATGAGAGAATGTTCTCGCATTATACTAAAATATTATATTTAGTAATTATTGAATCAATTTCAATTTACCAATATTAAATTAGGACGTACACATCACTTATACTGATAACTAATATGTGCAACCGTTTTCTATTACCTATAAGTATGGGAGAAAAAGGAATTATGTCTTAGAATATTTTATTTTTATTATATTTTATAATTCATTGATATAAATTATGTATTCTTATCATAAGATTTACAAGCTTAATTTATTTGACACAAATCCAAAACAACACACATATTCACACCACGACACGGAACAAACGGATTCGAAACAGTCATTATAAAATTGTTATTGCAATTAAGTACTGTTTATTACTCATTCCATCTAAAATTTGTGTTAATTAAGTTCTTAAAATGCAACAAATTCAATATATTTTTTTAAATAACTCCATAATTATGATTTTCACTATATGCATCATATGAAGCAACCTATCATGAGCATATTGGATATTCTATGACCACATAACTACTAGTTATTTAAACAAATTGCAAAACCTGAAAATAAACTTCATGCAAATAATATTTTCATTGGTTCAGTGGTTAAATGGCCTGATAACATATCGAATTCAGGTGTCACAGTTTAATGAGTTGGAACATGAGTTGCGATTGTTAATCTCAACTCGAGTCAGTGCGGTTTAATAAAATTTTATATATAATATTTTTAAATGAAAATTTAACTGCCGTCTGCGCTAGGAGACTACAGAGCAATCTATTTCTTGTCGTAAAAAGAAAAATCATAATGTGTGTGTAAACTGACTATAAGTATTACCATCATTACGTCCGTTTCACTGATATCTAACAAAAAAATTTTTTTTTACTTCGGTTAGTAAAAATGGGTCCAACAATTCTTTAAAATTTTGTATGTCAGTGCTTAGAGCTAAATATACTCATCGGATTTATAATATAGGTAATTATAAATATTAATTCTTAGTTTTTAATTTACTTGGCATCGACTTCTAAATTATAATATAATAATTTAACGATTTCTCTTTACTAGCTAAGAAATAAATTTTGCTCTTTAGTTTGAAGTCAGTGTTATTTTATTTTTAAGATTAAGACGTTATTCTCAATCCAGGGACCTACATGGATATTAAAATCACTTTTTCGTATATGTGAAAATGCCATCCACCTCATAAATACACTCTAACACAACCACAAAACACTCTATTTTGTGTCAATGCATTAAAATTCACATAGCAGCCCTTGAAAGCGACATGAGCCAGGGATTTCCACCCTTCCCCTGCATCCAACCCCTATTTATAAGTCTATACACACCGCATTGAGGGGTTTTAACAATAGAACAAAAGAGTGCCTCGTATGTTTATCAAAGATCGCATATTTTCCACGATGTAACGAAGTAGTTAATTTAATTTTCTATGTTGAGTAATAAATGGAAATAGTTGTTCGTAGTTGAATAAGCTGAAATAATGAGACTTTCAGTAACAAGTCACTGGTAGACTTAAATGTAACGCTTAAAATTAACATTAAAATAATCAAATACGAGTATAATGGACTTCAACAGGATGATTATGTCAAACTAAGCATTGGTTAACTCAAAGCAAGTACTGAACTAAGCGTGCTTTCACTTGGCCAACCATCATTGTGAGATATCGACTGCAACACACCTCGAGATAATGTAACTGTAACCTGTGGAAACAATAAAACCGTGAACTTTCTTCAAGAAATCATTTTGATGAATACTTTTTGACTTGTTAATAAAATATTGAAATATAAAATATCATTCCACCCTTTAACCCCAAAACGAAGTTTCAATTCCATAGCATTGCATAGTTTTCATACAAACCTTGGTGTTCTCACTAATGACGATACTTCACTCCAAAACAGCTTCTTACTTTGTACAAAGCCCAAGTAGTGAGACCATGCATGGAGTGTAGTTCTTACCTTTGGAATGGCTCCACTAAGTACCAAATGGAAACTTTGAATACCATTGAGAGACGAGCTCAGAGATTCTTCTTCGTAGGTTAAGGTCTTTGCCAAAGTATCGGTTGGAAAGTCTTAGCCATCGCGTAGGGTCGGTTTTCTATTGATTTTACTTCGGGGCGTGTGTGTGAATTATTATAATCATCCCACCAAGTCCTTTCTTTCATTGGTCAACTAGATACGGCGAAGCGACATCCATTTATTGTGAAAATACCGCAGCGTCGTAGTAAGTGCTTTGAATTCATATTTCAATGTAAAAATAAAAACGACCCATGTTTACCCTTTAAGTTTTATTAAAACTAATAGGAATATACCTGACAAATTTTAAGTATGCAGGTGTTCTAGTTTTAGAGGTTTCATGACTAAACAGTTAGTGTATTTCGCTCTCAAAATATCATAATCCCTTTAACTCAGGCAACAAGCATTACCGCACAGCATCGTTACGGGAAGATACTGGTTATATTATTCAGCATCATTTACATCTGATTGCAATTTTTACAGATATCTTCTCTCTTTCATTTAAGTTTCATTTGTCTCAATGTTTGTCCAGACTTATGGTTAAAGCAAGGTTATTACAAAATGTTCCATTAGCGCGTCATAATATGAATTACTGTAACATACTCAATACGAAGGGGAATTTCGGCACACTATTTAAAATCGACCAACGTCAGTATACGGACATAGGTATTGATGTTTTGTTCGCTCTACTGTCATTTTGCAACTCTCATTTCCCATTGACGCGCGAGTTGATCAAATTATGGATACATGATGCCTATTCGAAAACCTGTGAGAATATAATATGAAATTTTAATATAATAATTTTCAACATTATAAGAGAACATATAATTTGTATATACTTAAACGCCGCTTAAATTGGTAGCTTGTTTAAAAATTAATATTGACTAGATGTCGTTCCGTCGTAATGTACATCATCTATTCAACCTATCGCAGTCTACTGCTGGACATAGGTCTCCCCAATTTTGCGTCAGATATCCTGGTCCTCCGCTTTTCTCATTCAGCCTCCACCAGCGACCTTTCGCAAGTCGTCGGTCCATCGGGCTGGAAGGCGTCCTACGATATGCTTGCCGAGACGCGGTCTCCACTCCAAAACTCGTCTGCTCCAACGGCCATCGGTTCTGCGTCATACGTGACCAGCCCACTGCCACTTCAACTTGCTGATCCGGCGGGCTATGTCGGTAACTTTAGTTCTATTACGGATTAAATCATTTCTGATCTTATCCCTAAGAGAGACCCCAAGCACAGCTCGCTCCATTGCGCGTTGAGTGACTTTGAACTTGTGAACCAATCCCGCAGTCAGTGTCCATATCTCAGCGTATATTAGTACGGGTAGGATGCATATGTACATCATACTCGTATATATTTTTGAATTTTATCAATCTGAAGTTATTGGGCGGTGGGACACATTATACATCTTTGGAAGTCTGTCGCGCATACTATTCAATTTAAAAAATAACATGTTTGAAACCTCAATATTATTTTTGAACATCTATACATTTGTTAGACTAGTGTTGGTGTAATAAAAAGAAACAGTTTCAGTTCAAAGTATAGAAAACCCCACTCTTTATATTTTCTTTGTTAACTGCAGTTCACAGAATACATGTTATACTTACAATGTTTCTGATTTATAGTTCCGGAAAAACTGGCTGCGACATACAGGCAGACATGACGAATCTATAAGCGTTCCTTTTTTTCTTGCCATTTTGCTACAGAACTCTTATAAAAATGATCGTGTCGATCACGTGTGCGGTTCCTGCATATTTAATAAATTTTATTAACTAGGACATCCAGTGACCTACTGGCAACAAAAATCACTTACCATAGTTACGGCTCTACTGAATTGGAAATCATTTTGTCAAAGAGACACAATTTTATAAGTAGTGCAGTACCTATATAATATCAGTTAGTATAATATATGACATAAGAAAAATACACCGAAAAAAACCGCTTTGATATGCAATTCATATCAGTTTGGACCTTGATTATTTTCGTATGCAGTTTGAATAGCCGCAGACTCGGCTGTAGCTTTGATGTATCGCTCAACCAACTTTCATTTCCCACGTCCCATGATACGGATGATCCACGAGGGATGCGTGCAAACAGTGCTCGTTTATTCGATACGCCGTTGTTTGCGTTGTTTGTGAAAGGGAAATGTTTTGTATGAATTTAAAAGCTCCTCTTTTGCCAGTGATATAACGAAACATGCCTTTCTATTTCTTTGATCTCGACTCTATTTAAGGATAGACACATATTTATATAAGTTCTTGAAGAATGATATAATAAAACTTTCCAATATTATGAATATTTTACATAAGCATGGTATAGCAGTTTCAAGAACTAAGACTGATTCTTTAAACTATATACCATACAATAGGTGACCGAAGAGGTCACTAGAGTAGAAACAGAAGGTAGTGACGGGTCCAGCAACCGTTACTCGACAGTACATTTCGGTGAAATGTAACACTTACTTCTGGACAAGGTCATACTATCAATTAAGGGCACCTGGTCCCACATTTTGCTTTGATAATCTAATGCATGTTGGCTGTTCATCAGAGTTTGATACTTTGTTCATTAATGCAAGGGTTAGTTTAAGCCTCAAAAGTATAAGGTTGCTGGCTTCATCTAACAGAAGGCTCTGCTTTACATTAGGGATATCCTTATTTGTATTTGAATGTATTTTGAGAAAGTATTATTCTAGTATAATGTCTTTAGGCAAATAGCAGTTACCAAGTTGCCGTTGGAGATTTAATGTTTGTTCATGAGTAAGTTGAGTAACTGTTTTTTGTTTGTTGCTTCTAAACGAACGTATATATTTAGGACATTTGCGTGAGTATATCAACCAAATTTTGTTGGAATATCTGTTTTGTATTTTTTGAATGACTTTGTCTGGGTCAAAGAGTGAAATTACTGGAAATAGAAGTGATTTATTAAACCTTTAATAAAACTGCATAAAAGAGAAAAGAGAAATTTTAAAAGTAAAACATAAAGTGTGTTGGTAAAGTATACGATTTATTTAATAAGCTGCAGTTTACAACTCTTAACAATACACAGTTTCCATGAAACTTAAATATTTGTTTCATTTTCAATATTTACATAAACTTACACAACGAAAATGATGATTACATTTTAATTACAGTAGCTCTGATAGATGTCAACAAATACTTCTTCGAAGTAAGCATTAGTGTCAAGAAATAAAAATAGAATACAACAAGATTGACATTTATTACTACTACAATTTTTAAGTTTATAAATAATATAAGTTAACTTCTTATATACCTACATTTTTACATCGTAAAATACGTTTCGTAAAAATTTCAGTAGGTTGGTATTTGTAACTAACATCTTATCGTATTAATTATTTTTTCTACCTAATAACTCAGGAAATTATGAGTGATATAGATGCAAAGAACATTTATACCTAATAAATGAGTACTACTTGGTAATTTAGATACAGCGTGATGAAAGATTATGTGTTTTGAAATCGGAGCAGTCAGTCTTTACCTCGCTAATTTACAGATAATATCAACTAAACATGACTTTGTGTGAATGTGTTCATATTGTTGAGGTTTGACCAATCTGGTAGATGTGAAAATGTTATATTAGCTGGCAATTTAGATTTGGACTTTAAGATTTTAAATTGCAATTGTAATTCATCAGTTTTCTTTTCATCAGACAACATTGACAACAATTTTCTCCGGAAATCTGCTTCACCCCACATTACTGACGTTCGTTCATCCCTTTGTTCTTTTAGGAAAGCATATATTGAGTTTTCAGGGCCAACATCGGCGAAAACATAAATTGTATTTTCTGCCTTTAGCATTTCACTGTGAATTTTCTTTATATTGACGTGGCTGTAAGTTGACGTTAAGTAGTTCGGGGAAAACACAACGAGCGTTGTGTGCTTGTGCGCATCCTTGACACACATTTTCAAGTTGTCGAGCAATTGATTGTTACGCTGATTCTTGATCGGATTTGTATGTATTTTTACTGCCTTTTGAGTTTTCAAGCCCGGCACAATTTCTTTGAAAACAAATTCTTCATCGCTTTCACAATATTTAACGACAATGTCCGGCTTGTTTGTAAGAGAACGATTCTTCTTGTTTTTTTGATCACATAGTTTTTTCTTTAACAGTGTTTCACTTGTTTTCTATATGTTATGAAGAGTATTAATGCAACTATATACAAGGATACTAAAATTGTTATAATGATAACAAATATGATGAATCTCATATGGCAGGACTCTTTAGACCAAATAGGACATTTAAAATGAATCGCATCCCTCACCTAAAACAAAAAAAAAACAATTATCTCGTGTTTAATGTTTGTTTATAAAGTTCATACTAAGTTTTAAAATTACCTTTGTTTTGGTATGTTCTTCTACAAAATCTAGGAACTGAAAATTTTGACAGTCACAGTTTAGTGGGTTAACTGAAATCCATACTTCTTTTAATGGCTTTTTAAGTAAGTCTCGATAATTTTGTTTTGTTGCATTGCCACTGCCTGAATAATAAATATTATTTATTGTTTTGGCTCTCATACAAAAGTTTAAAAAGCTGGAGCTGTAGTCATGTTACTTACCCATAAATATTTTAGATGATTATTGCTAATATCTATGTGGTCATGTCCATTTATCCACCAATCATCGAAAGCAGTTTTAAATTCGTTGTGACTTAAATTCAACAATCTCAAATTATAGGTGTGAGCAAATGGAGAGAATCTTTTTATAATCCATGAATTGTTTACCATTTCTTTGGATTCAAAGTCGAGGTTATTGTATGCCAATGATATTGACATCTTCTGCTTATTATTACTAAATAAATATGATTTAATTTCTTTTAAGTTATTATGCTCCATATTCAGATAGATAAGACTTAATAATGATGAAAATGTTGACCTACAAAAAGATAAATTTAGTAGTTTTCAAAAATGTAAATATTTCTTAATATAATAAATAAATATATTATGCTTACCCGCTGATTTCTATCAATAAATTATATCGTAAGTCAAGTCTTTCTAATCGTACTAATGATGAAAACAGCTTTGATTCCAATTGTTCAAGTTTGTTATAACTTAAATCCAATTCCAGAAGGTTAATTTGATCGTTGAAAACTGATTCCGGTAATGTACTGATATCATTGTATGCTAGTGATATGTTAGTGATTGATGGTGAGTCAGCAAAAACGTCGTAAGGGATAACTTCAATCCCCACACCTCTGAATGTAAATCATCTCCAAATTCGGCAGGTTTCCAAAGAGATACTTTGGAAGTTCTTGCAATTTGACATCATTGTTAAGGATAACAACAGTTTCCAATTCATCGTTAGCCTTAAATAAATTCTGTGGCAGCGCCGAGAACTTATTTGAAAATAATGTTAATTTCTTCAATTTTCTGAGCGGTTTGAATATTGACCCAGGAAGTTCATTAAGTCCATTAGAGCTTAAATCTAATTCTTCAAGTACATCGACGCCAGAGAAAAAATCTTTCGAAAACCAGGTGACGTTACTTTGCCACAGAGAGAGTTTTCGTAAAAATGTTAAATGAGAAAATAAATTGGAAGATATATTGGTCATATGATTATGACTAATCTCTAGTGTTTCAAGTCTTTCTAGTGGCCTAAATAGTTCTTCAGAAAGATGAATACTGTTAGATCTTATGTTTAACCACGTCAATTTATTTATATCTTGAAACAAATTATCCGGCAAATGGGTTACCCCATTGATTGATAGAAGTAACTTGGTTAAACCTTGCAAACCAGAGAAGTGTTTCCTATCAAAATAACCGGACAAGTTTTTGGCATTTTGGAATATCAACGCCATGGTTTTGGAAAATACCCATACGCGCCAAAACATCTTTGAAAGATGTTGACGGTAAAGGACAGTCTTTGAAACTGACTGATTTAAATGAATTTGTAATATTGGCACATTTTGGTAGTTTATTATAATTGAGACTTGTCGTATTCTCACATTTTATATTTATGTAAGTATTAGGTAGGAGATTAATTTTTACTATTCGACCTGAAACAAAAAGATATTATCTTGTATGTGTGGTTAGTGTTAATCGACTTACTGATTAAATAAATTCACTAATTTATCATACCTAAAACTAAAACCTTTCAAAGTGAATTATCTTCCTTTTTCTACAAGATATTACAGTCCACTGCTGGACATAGGCCTTCCCCATTTTGAGCTAAATATCCCGATCCACATCGGTTCTCATCCCGCCTCCACCAGCGACCTTTCTCAAGTCGTGGGGCCATCGGGCCGGAGGGTCTGACGCTACGTTTGCCAAGACACGGTCTCCACTTCAGAACTCTATTTGATTCCTTTTAAGCCGTTATTTATCTTAAGTTGCAAAATAACATACAAGATGAACATTTTAGTGTACTCACCATCGATGTTGCAATTTAGTTCAACGGCGAACGTGCCACCACAAACGCAGTTAGGGTCACTTGGACACATCAGTCTCGATGCACCAATTATTTGCAGTGCTAGTGCTGTGGTCAGCACAAACACAAATTGGTGGCCCATCTCTAATCGTTTTACATTTATAACGTATCACACTCCATTCGATATCTGAACATTTCACATTTCCAATTCAGCTTTTCATACTGCGTTGTCTGTACGTTCATCTTTGCTCATGAAATCTGCGAACAAAGTTAATTTCTCAATACAAATAAATGATTTCAATTATTTGATTCCAACCGAGGTTGGAGAAATCAGTTTTATGATTTTGCTATTCGTAATTTACGAGAAGCACAACAAAAAATGCACATAAATTGCTGCGACAGCAAATACATATAATGGAACTGTCTGGCCGATGGTCGGTTATCTCGGTCCTTCGCACGCAAGTATTTTCGAATATTAATATTAAAGTTCTTTGATAATTCACACAAATAAGATTTATTTGACATTCAGAATTACCTTGTCCACTGACGATACTAAATTATCTTAAACATTTAAAATATTGTAACAAATATATAA
>PQWD01004582.1:29431-62701 GCA_019425675.1 Leucinodes orbonalis
ATGTGTGAAACTCGTGAACTAAAGTTATTTGCGTGTAGGTGAAGCTTAACGCTACTCGACATCGATTTCCTAAATTGAAACGTAGGTACTTTATAAATGACTGAACTGTACCACTTCAAACGCAAATTTTACCCTGAAAATACTATGAATAATTTTACATTGTATTTCTTGTGCAAGATGAGTGTGAAGAAACTGAAAAATTAAGAGTACAGTATTATTTTATATAAATCATATTATGCATAAAAATATTGGCATTTCCGCTAAAATAGTAATGTAAAACGATGGCAAATTTCAATGTTTATGAACAAGTCATGTTATTGATACTTTCTAGATTCTATACAATGTGGTTTGGTGATACAACGTGATTTGGCTATACAAATATTGCCAGCTTCATGGCTACTATGTCACATACTAGAGACTGGGGCATCATTTTAGGTGTATAAGTTCTATCCGTATATATAAATTAAACTTAAAAGTGGTCATGTAATCTTCAATAATAAAACTATTCATTTCAATATATGGATGCCCAAGCTTTTTTTGAAAAAACTCTATTCAACAATTACTTTAACAAAGTACTTTACAATTGATTCCGTCTTAGCCTACACAGTTAAAAAATAGGTTTTATGTATTGAAAGTGTGTATAAAAACAGTTTCCACAAGAGATGTGTATGTTTACAAGAGAATCCACAATCCAAATCAACTGCATGATCACAATCAGTATTTATACCCTTTAATCGGAAGTGAACATTATAAATTTAGTAAATTATATCAACAAAAGTATTCATAAAGGTGGCGCTATTACACCACTTCCGGTTGAATAAATGTTATATTGAGACTATAGCATTCGATACAATTGTTATTAAACATTTTATTAATACAAGCATAAGCCATTTGACAACTTTAATTAATATAATTTAAACGTTTAAATATTTAAAACAGTATATAAAATAGCCGGCTTTTATTGTGTACATACAAATATTGAATGGTATACAGTATTTTATTTTGTTTTTACCTTAACTTTTTAAATTTTTGAAATGGCTGGGCAGATTTTGACGGGTTTGTCAAAAGTTATGTTGGACTACATATATTCCCACATGAATGAAGATAGCCTTAATTACAATTTAAAAAAGATAAGTAAACACGTACATTTCAGCTCAATTTAACCTAACGGCGCACTTATCCGCTCTACTAAGGTAACGCAATAAGTGTGACCAGTCACCGACGACGTCGAGACGCCGGGGAACAAACCATTTCTAGTACCTCTTAGATGAGTTCGGGGTCGCGAGAGTTCGTTTAGCTTATGACCGCACGGGTCCTGAATTTACGAAAGTACGTAATTAACTTAATGTAAAGCTAAAAATCATAAATCTATTACAAATCAAATACATTATTTGACACTGAATAGGAGCCCACTCAGCAATGTTAAAGTATATTGAATACTATAACGCTTTTATATTTATACATTTACGATTAATTTATACATTTTGATAATAAAAAAAATATTACGTATGCTTATTGCTATTTGGATCTTTTGTTTAATTGCTTAACGCGTATAACAATGTATTGAAATTTAAAAATCGATAATATTCTTAGTGATTTAATTTTTTTATTATAGAATAACTGTATTCTGGAAAAATTCTGATCATTCAAACATTATTAGATTTTGTGATAAAAGAAGTATTTAAAAAAAATGCTTCAAATTCTTTGATTTAATGAATTCAAGAAATTAAACCTTATACCGGATTTTCTTAACAATAATTTGTCCATAGCAGTGTTTGATAGGTTGCTGGTGGAAGCTGGATGAGAAAAGCGGAGGACCGGGCTGTCTGGAGCAAAATGGGGGAGACCTATGTCCAGCAGAGAACTGCAATAGGTTAAAGAGAGAGAGAGAGTGTTTGGACAACATATCTATATTATTAGTTTTAAAAATTATGGACTTTTTACAAACAAACGTATAAACGTATATGGTTCACGTAGATTTTATTGTGCATTGTGTTTAGTAGTAATAAATAATATTAACGTTTATTTACTAACATCAGTTTACTTATTAACATTACTTACAAAAATTAACATCAGGCGCAGTATCTAATTTATAATATTATAAACTTGTGGTTACTGATTAAGTCCCATCTCTGGCTTAGTGAAAACAAAGAAAGCCAGGAATTAACATGTATGATTTAATTGAAATGAATCTATCTTATGACATAAAACACAAATAACTAAGAATAATTTGTTTTTCTTATGATAACTAGGACTTTTTCAGTTAAACTAATCATACTGATTGATAAGTATTAACTTCTTAAGATAGAAGCCGGGGCAACGGCTTGATGTGCTATTAAAACACAAGTAGTTTTAATATAGATGATGGTCTATGTGTCAGGACTGTTCGTCTCTTGCCTACAATACCATGAAAGTTTATAATAATATTCTTTATTGTGTTAGTTTATTAGCAAGAGCAGAGGATTAGCAAGTTGAAGTGGCAGTGGGCAGGGCACATAGTGCGTAGAACCGATGGCCGATGGGGCGGAAAGGTTCTTGAGTGGCGTCCACGTAACGGAAAGCGAAGCGTAGGCCGACCCCAACCAGATGGACGGATGATCTGGTTAAGGTGGCGGGTAGCAGATGGATGTCAACTGCAAGGGATCGGTCCGCGTGGAAATCATTAGGGGAGGCCTTCGTTCAGCAGTGGACATAATTGGGCTGTAATGAATGAATGAATGAATAATGTGTTAGTAACAATTTTCCTTATAAAATATGTTAGTAACTCACAGTTGATTAAAATAATAATAAAAATCACAATAGTATTAATAAAAACAAAATTACAATAGCATTATCACTGCTGCACAATTCCATGAGATATTGTTTGTTTGTCCTAATATTTATAATGTTTGTAAAATATGGTAGAGCTTATTTTTTTCCTATTCATTAAGTATTTTTTACTGTCGGATTTTTGTTTTTTTTTTATTTCAGACGTTTTAGTTAACACATACATATAAGTTCAGACTGCTTTATGTGATTTTGAAACAAAAACCATATAATAATAATAATAAGCGCGTAGGGACGTGACGACCCCATCGCCCGCTGGTGGTATTAGCTTTATGCTAGTATCATCGGTGCAATCAGTCTCCGTCGGGCAGCTTGTGGCGAGCTGATGGTGTGTGGCGCGCACCTCGGACCCGTGCTCCGGGGAAGTCTCTGGTCTTCGCCTTCGTCTCACCATTGGTGGGCGAAGTGGACCCCATAAGGACCAGATCCCCACCTCCCACTTGCCTTAATTGGCCGTCGGGAGTGTGTCGCTAGAGCTATATGCTCGGGGGTGGAAGTGTCTAATGGCGTAATAGCGAGGAAACCCGCTCCGAGTGACTTGCGTAGTTACTCGCGATGGTGAAATCGGTGCCGCACCTCTCGACACCCCTAGCCGCGAGCGCCCATGTTGCCCCCTATCGCCCCACTGCAGGCGACCGTTAGGGGGCCCATCTAGCCGCGGCGAGTCACCGCCTGTCCCTATTTTACTGTGAGACTAGTGTAATGACAGGCGTCCGTAGTCTCTCCCATAGCCCAGATATCCAGTCCACCAAAACCCAATTCCATAGCCAGTATCGTAGTTTCCATATATTTACAATAGTCTTACACCTGGCGGGGGTCATCATGGGTTGTATCATATTGTGCATTCTGTGATGGCATCCGCCATGTGTAACACATACAAAGATTAAACATTCGAAAAAGGCCTCTGTGCTGTTGGCTTCGGCCCCACACATGCCTTCCAAAGGACCGGTCCACTATTTGGCCCGTGAATCTTAAGGATTTCGAAAACATAATAATAATAATTCATTTTTTGCTGGAATATGGTACAAGTTGTTGTTGAGATTAGTGCTTCCGACATACTCTATCGAAATTCGATGTGCAAATGTTCTTAATTGAAGTTATACAACAAAAATATTACTGATATCAAAACAAGCTTTTATTATTTCCTAGTTATATATGTCTATACTGTCACATTAATGTTATGTCAAGGTTACGGAATTATAAAATATGTCAAAGTTTGCACTCACATTCATCATTTTGGTCACAATATAAGTATAAATTATGACTATAGCGGTTGTAATTATTGTTACATCTTGAATTTATAATTAATTTAAATTACGATTTGTCCAACTTTATAAATTAGTTACATAATACCACAAGTCAATTTAAAAATTTAATTTTTTTTCATTTAGATAATCAGTTACTGAATAATACATTTTGTTAATAAGATAATTAGAGAGTTTATTTTTAAATTCTTGATAAGGCAGAGTTTTAATCGTTGCTGGCATTTTATTGAAAATCCGTACTGCTATGCAATTGACATTTTTAGAATAAAGTGTTAGTCTTTGGGGTGGGACTACTAAATCGTTTTCTTTTATGCTTCTATACCCCGAGTATTTTTTAGATTGGAACAGAGCTCTATGTTTATATACAAATATTCCCATTCGAATATTTATAGACAGGGAATGGCCAAAATATTCATTTTAGCGAATAAAGGTTTACAACTATAATAAAGCGTCTGTTGAATATAAAGGAAAGATTGACATAAAAACGCATCTGACGAAATATAAATTTTAAATATATGAATTTACACGAGTAAAATAAGAATAAAAAAGTATGTAGAAGTATCCGAAACAATTGAGGTCGTGAATCAATTTTCTCCCTAGAGGGATTAAACCCGCAGCTTTCGGTTTCGTTCGACCACTTTCCTGAAAATTTGGAGTTCAATTGATTAGGGATGTTTCAATGTGGTTTGGGATGTAAAATATCTCATATATCATTCGGAATAGAAGCCTGTTCATTTTCACGTTCTGCTTGCAGAGTTAAAAAAAACTGAAACTGGTATTTAGCCATGAATCAATAAATACTAGTTTCAGCATGACTATTTTATTCCTTGTATTATACCAGCCTATTACAACAGTTGGCTGAATGGCCATATCATTATTACAGCCTCAATGCTGTGAATCCCAGCAATTGACTGAAGGATCATAAAAATCTACCAGCCATTAGGCAGGCAAGATTCGCTAGGTTTCCACAAAGATACGCTCCTAGTTGTGAACATCAAGCTGCCCGCTACCTTATTTTATTAGAGAGTATATATATACTGAATCTGAATATATATATATATATATATATATATATATATATATATATATATATATATATATATATATATATATATATATATATATATATATATATATATATATATATATATATATATATATATATATATCACAATAGGCGGCCCTATCACACAAGGCGATTTCTTTCAGGAAACCATAGGATAGATAAAAATATTTTTCTACTATATAATTATTTTATTTAATGAAGTCATTGTTCCAATCTACGCCTCTTTTCAAGTTCCGTGGAAGCTAGTACTCGACAACCATCCAATCTACCATTGTGCCAGTCATGTTTGTCATGTAACCGAAACGATGAAAATCTGGTATTTGCAAGCATAGCTGGATTTCAAGTCTGGCTTTTCTGAAAGTCATTAGATGAGAGCAATAGAGTCTCAGAATTTGGAATTTAGTTTGAGCTGCAATGAATATTTTGAAAGGGGAAAGGACCGAGATGTCTGGCGCAAAATGGGGGAGATGTCCAGCAGTGGACTGCAATAATGGGTAAACTAAAACAGAGTCATTTTTTTTTTCACATTAACTGTCAGTCATATATAACACGGAGCTATAACGTTTTATTAACGAGTTAGTCTTTAATCGGGTCTCACTACAGAGCACAGTCTTTTCCATACAGTGTCAGTGTGACAATGAGATGAGAGAGAAGGTAACCACCAAGCGGGTCCAAAATACTTAAAGTTAAAAATGGTCCAAATTACTTATATCTGGATTTTGATGTGCATATTAAATATTTCAATTTAGTAATAAGAAACGTAATTTTTAATGGGGCTAAATAAATACTTTTCAGGCTATTTTGTACGCTATGTATCTAGATTGACAACAGTTAATGCTCTGGCAGCTCGCCAATAAGTACTAGTCTAGCATCGAGCATCATTTTCATGGCAATGATAAATAGGTAGGTACCATGTTAAAATATTTTGCAGAGGATGGTTGCGGATTGCTCAGGATCGGTTGGCGCTCTTTGGGAAGGACTACATTCACAGTTGACGAAAATTGGCTAATTACTGATGAAATATTTTAAAATGTCACAATTTGTAAATATGACGTGGTTTCATTAATGCGAATTGCGCGTAACTTTTTACATCAAAATAGAGACCTTTTCAAGGATAAAATACTTTAACCAAGTTAATATACTATCATTACAACTGGCATTTGGCTATTACCCTGCCTAATGTGCCTAGGGGTAATTTTGTAACAATATATAGGTATATATGTTATTAAATTTTTATAGGCATTTTACGAGTATCGACACTGTTGCAATTACTTTCGAGTCACCGACAATTATATTGGTTCCAAGGAAAAATTATCTACTGAAATCGGAATGATACGTTTTGAGGCTGCGTTACATCGGACATAAGAACAGGTTTTAGTAAAGCCACCCCTGATAAGTGAAAAAACTCTTTATCCACCTAGGCAGGATTTATTTTCCCTGCTCTTCTCAGTTTTCACAGTGTGCTTATGAAGAACTAGCTTCATGAAAGCAATCTCAAGATTTTTTTGTATTTGTAAGTGTTGAAAGCATACAAATATTTTTTATAATATTTATTCCTGTTTATTTATTGTATTTTTTTTACATTCCATTTTAAAATTTGTTGAAAACATTTCGCTTAAGTTTATGTCGAAATTCCAAAAATAAATTGTTTTTTTATCTCTGGTATCTTTTTCGAGTTCTTTATTATTTTATTTAAATTATATAACCGAGTATTCAATTAAATAATTTTTGAATACGAAATGTAACACACAAGTAAACAAGAATTGAAAAAATCATGACATTAATTTGATGCTTTAGTAATATTATTTACAAATATCAAAGCACAGACATGTCATGTCATTATATTAACTATACTCGTACTATTTGTATATTCGATAAGGATAATTAGTATTATCAAAAGCTGACTTAGTGTTAGTGCTAAGAAAAAAATAAATTTATCGATTTCTGTGCCAGACTAGGGCTATTTCTACATTCGTGTGCCTATTATTTCGGTCACACTATAAATAAAATAACAGTCAAATAAAACAACTCTTACCTGTAAAACAAACATCCGAGCTGCTAAATATGTACCCTTGTCTTATACAATTTTAAACACCAATTCGATTCAATTAACAAATTGTAGTTTAATCGTATATCAATTATTCAAGTTCGCTACGGAACGCGCCGATGCAGTTCGTAGACCCGACCGTAGACGTTCTACGAGTGCCACGTACCGACTACCGCGGCGACCGCTACGACGCGTAGTCAACTCCGAATGTTGCCATTCGGGCGAGCTCGGCTCGCGACGGGAAAACCGAGAGAGGGGCAAATTTATTCAAGTCCAGTACACTAGCTCATTTTCGGTCGCGCTAATAACGCTACTCAAATTACACCCGAATGACTTGTGTCCTCACCGGACATATTGTATATTGAGTTGAATATTTTCATTTAATTTATATGTTATGACTGGTACTATCGTCGTTGAACTTTCGCCACTAATTATATGGCCCTTATCAGTTTCAAACCAACATTTTAATTTTATGTTTTGTTTCATGCCGAGACAATTCGGCATCTTTTTCAAACATCATAAATCGTTCAACCAGCCCAAAAAGTCATATTGTTAAAAGGCTTTTCAATATAGCTATGAGAAAACCTTTATACACCATCACACCAATGTCCATTGGTGGGTCTTTTGTTTTTGGTGGTTGTTTTTGGTATAATTGGTGGGGCAACTGTAACCTAGGTTGATTTGGACCGTTGGCTTAACGTACACAGATGGAATCGAATAAATATTTTACGGTCTCCCATCTAATGCGACTGAATGTAATACTACAGCCGAAACGTTAGCCGCTGAGCAAAGGCTTAATGACTTTCAGCGTTAAGGGGTTTGGGAACATGACCCATGACGCTGGCAAGTTAGTATATTACTGCCAAAATACGCAGCATAAAGCTGGAATTAATCATTTGAAGAAATATGCACTACAGGCAGCTCAGGTTAGCTTTTGAGAATGATAGATGTCTTCGGCATAAACATATTATATGACAATGAAAATCAATGTACTGCAGACATTTACGTAGTAACAGTAATGGCCTACAATAAAAATATATGTGGGAAACTTAAAATCTCGAACCAACTACATACATCAATGTATTGTTCGAAATAACAAAAAGTCCTTGCTTTATTTTTGATGAATTCGCTTTGGGACAAACGATCACAAAGCGATGGAATCAGAGCTAAATACATGGATTTATTTTTTGTAGGAACAGATTGGGCCTTGTCACTTTTATTCTCAGTTTATTTTTGCCACAAAATAACGCATCCAGAATATCAATGTGAGTGTGTCTTACGCAGTTATACAAAACTTCATTTAAGGTCCACAGATATAATTGGCAACTTTGGTGACATGACCTAACACGTACATTTTAATATCTTCATCAACTCAGTAATGCTAGGTAGTTTTAAATACTTGTACGCCACGTTCCATATCATAACAAAAATTCAATCAAATTTTAAGTATTCGAGTTAATAAATGGAATAATAATTCTGTGTATCCATTTATTCGTAGATCGATGCGTAAAACCGATTGGAAATAACTGGGATTCTGATAATCTGTTTTTGTTCCGTGAAGCCTCCCAAACAGATCGGGCCCACTATAAATCATTTTCGAATGTTTTGCGGTTTTATGTGGATTTTCGCGGCGGCCCAGTTTATCTTGTAACGATTTAGGATTTTGCGAGGGTATTGTTATTTATAAGGACTGAGAAGACTCCACTGACTAGAATTAGGTCATTTAAATAATATATACGCTCCATAATCACTTTATCTATCACGCTATATTAAATTAAAAAAGTTTGGGATAGATTTACAAAGTATGCGTTTGTGATTACATAGTCTTCATCAATGAATTGAGAACATATTTTGTTGTTAGAAAAATAATATTTCCTTTTTTAATCCTAAAGGAGTCTGGACCTTTTGAACAATGGAAATGAACTGACTGACGCTTTAGGATTATTACAGCATCGTTACTAACAGTAATTGTATTCCATCACGCGGTATGGAAAAAATATAACTTTCCTATTTTGCCCACCTCTGAGGTGACTCTTGAGTTATTTATTTTGGAGTGTGATGGTATTTTCTTAGGCACAAATGGCGACAAGTGTGATTCTAGTTCTGCACAGAAAACCGGTGTCAACCACGCTTTGCGTTGTAATTAGTATGGTGAAAGAGGTTTCTAGAGGTCAATTACGTTCCTTTCCCCGAATTTCCTTCTCCGCTACGGCGGTTTTATAACGCTTTTACGGTTTTGTAATGATCATGAAGGGATGCTTGTATTTAGCAGTTTATGATATGACTGGAGAAGCTTTTAAAATTATCATAATTTCATCAAAAAATATGAAGGCTTTCTTGTTCAAACGGATAAATATAACAATGATGGTGTTTATCATTACTTGTCATAAATAAGATATCATTTAAAAATAATATTGTTCATCTGAACGTCTTATTAGATACTAAAGTGAAACCAGTAAGCCTAAATGCAATATCAAGAAACGAGTATGATTTACTATTTATACTAATCTATTTTCATTGTTATCTTTCGGCACGGAACTATAAGTCAGCATTTATTAATGGAAATAAATAAATAAAATAAAACAAGTTTACTTTATGAAACCTATTTAGGGACGTATTTACTTAATTACCTAAAATGATTCTTCACCACGAGATTAACAGTTATTTTTAAATTACATAGCCCGATTTGGTGCACCCAACATATATTTAGTTGTTATTTATGTTTTGTGGGACGTGACTAGACAAACAAAGGCAAAGTCAAAGGGGTCCGTTAATGTCCTTATACCGAAAAAGGGTCCTTTTTCTGACACAAATAGCTATGATAAAGCCCTAATTCCTATGCTAAAAACCTTTTAGCAAGTGTGCAAAAATTGCTGGTCTTTTTTCGTGTGCATTTAATATTTACGTAACGTCGGAATATAACATGCTACAAATGCGTTATANTATTTAGCAGTTTATGATATGACTGGAGAAGCTTTTAAAATTATCATAATTTCATCAAAAAATATGAAGGCTTTCTTGTTCAAACGGATAAATATAACAATGATGGTTTTATCATTACTTGTCATAAATAAGATATCATTTAAAAATAATATTGTTCATCTGAACGTCTTATTAGATACTAAAGTGAAACCAGTGGCCTAAATGCAATATCAAGAAAACGAGTATGATTTACTATTTACTACTATTTTCATTGTTATCTTTCGGCACGGAACTATAAGTCAGCATTTATTAATGGAAATAAATAAATAAAATAAAACAAGTTTACTTTATGAAACCTATTTAGGGACGTATTTGCTTAATAACCTAAAATGACTCTTCACCACAAGATTAACAGTTATTTTTAAATTACATAGCCCGATTTGGTGCACCCAACATATATTTAGTTGTTATTTATGTTTTGTGGGACGTGACTAGACAAACAAAGGCAAAGTCAAAGGGGTCCGTTAATGTCCTTATACCGAAAAAGGGTCCTTTTTCTGACACATGAATAGCCTATGAGAAAGCCCTATTATTCTTATATATATAGAGTATATATGGAGAATATTCCTATGCTAAAAACCTTTTAGCAAGTGTGCAAAAATTGCTGGTCTTTTTTCGTGTGCATTTAATATTTACGTAACGTCGGAATATAACATGCTACAAATAGCGTTATATACGAGTTGTAAGGGGCTTAATTCAGGACATTCATTACATTCTCTCGTGCGACGAAAAAATAGCACCTGAGCCCTGATGGAATGATACTGTTTCACCTTTTTTCACGCTACGTTCGGAATCGACTTAGAAACACGACGGCACCTCTTAAAATCCTGTAACTCTCGTATATTTGCATAAGTTATTTGGAAAACGCGCGCTCGACATATTGCTGTGAATTTAATGCTGCCTCTGATGATCGCCCGAAATATTTTTTGAGGCATCTAGAACACTATTCAGTCAACTACGTACGTTGAATAAAAATTTCCTCTACTGAGAATGCGTGTTACATTCAGTCAAGTTACAGAGATGCTTTTAGTGAAATCACTCTATTGCGTGTTCTATAAGCATTAGAGGTATATTATTAATAGTGGTGTTCAGTAATACAAATTGGTTGGTCGTTACTAAAGCCTTTGAAGTGTGTTACAGAGAATGATGTGTATCTAGATTAATGGAAGTGTGTGATACTTGTGTCTCTTTATCGATATTGTCCTAAATTTTTTTCTGACAACTTAACAATATCACTTTTTTCAGGAACAATAACCTATTAACCACACGGATTTCATACACAATAAATATAATATCCAAAAAAATGGGTATTCCCATTCATTTTAATGATGTTAATTTCAACACGCCTAGGTTAGTAGGTGAATACTTATTTGGAAGCCTTGGTGGCTCAATGAGTGGACTGTTTTCTTCCGATATGGAGGGCGCAGGTTCAAATCCCAATGTATTTTCGAATTTCCGACATTATATGTACGTTATCTGACGCTCTTACAGGAAGTGAACAGTGAAGGAAAACATCTTGAGGAAACCTGCGCACACCTGCGAAGAGATTCAAAGGTTGTGCGTGAACTAAGGCCTATACATCCTTTACAGTTAGGCTCGTGCCCCTCAGTGGAGACGTTTAATGGGCTGATGCTGATGACTTATTTTTATTTGTTTACTTTTAAATATTAAAT
Source organism: Leucinodes orbonalis (assembly GCA_019425675.1). NCBI lineage: Eukaryota > Metazoa > Arthropoda > Insecta > Lepidoptera > Crambidae > Leucinodes > Leucinodes orbonalis. The sequence continues at coordinate 41,291 of PQWD01004582.1, forward strand.
GTCTTCAGAATACTAATATAATAATACTAATTAAATCACTTCATAAGGACCCAACGCGTCTAAAAGATCATCAGACCTTCGTTCATAAGTTGCAAATTTGCGAGGCGATGTTTGCACGAGTTATGAAAGGATCACTTTGGCTTCTATCAATGGCATGCTACTGGTCACCCATGTTTGCTGGTAGCAAAATTAAAGACTAACCTTACAATCCATTTACCTTTAACTTTACTTTTAATGACTTTTATCAAGGACAAATTTAATTTATTGATATTTATGTACAAATAATTGTGTCATGTTGGGTACTTATAATCTTTTACACAAATTTTTACATTATTACTGTTGTATATCGTGTTATTAATCTTAGTAACGTAAAGCTTAAATATCAGGTTAGTTGTAACTCTTACCGTCAGTGAGGTGCGCAGAGATCACGAGTAGGATGTGCAATGTGAGTGACACTAATTGCAAAACAGTACATAATTTACACTTTTGTCAAATTAAGTTGGCTAGTATATGTATTATATTGTGCCGTTCTCATACGGGGGAAAATAGCATGGCAAATACACTATTCTTAATTTCTATTCTATTAACATAAACTAAAGTACATCTAAATCTAGCCAGCAAGGCTAGGTAATTCGAAACCATTCGCACAGAGTACAAAACGTTCTATAAGATACACTCCACAATCCCCCTTACGTGTGTCGTACGCAAATGGGCTTTTATGTCAAACAAAATTCAATTCGCGTGAAGTGGCCCAACTAATGTACCCATTGTACTGACACGGACATACATCATCTTGCCAGTACCTGCCTCGAATTCTGGAGGATTTGAATAGATACCCCATATCATTGCGTTGTGAATTGTTCATAAATCTTCCTATATGCCGTCTTTTGTTTAGCCGTGGTGAATGCCTGAGCTTAGGCAAATTCATGCGCGCTTCTGTCGAAATTGGGTGTGTTAAGCTAACCATGGAAGTTGATTGTTAATAATTCCAGCCATGCTATTGTTTAGTAATCGTCATGAAATAACTTGATCAAAATAATAATGTTGTGTTTAAAAGGAATGCTTAGTTACATAAGATACAATACAATAGTACATACATTACATTACAATAGTAACAAAAACTGTATTTTTTTAACTATTTTCTCTCTCATGTACATGTGCATTTCGGTATAAGCAAATGAGTTTTACGTTTACCTAAGGAACTCTTGATGACGATCTCGATGTAAAGTAATGATGTCGTCGGCAGTGTATACGGTCAAGTCGTATATTGTTATTCTTCTTTTTATAAAGGCCCATCAATGGCTCAGCAAATCTTTTGTGGTATAAAGAAACATAATCGAAAAGCAAAAAGGTGTTCAACGAACACCTTTATTAGACAGGATAAAACCAGAGATATGATTAAACCAAATTATTTATTGCGTTTTTTGGAAGTAACAATTTAAGTCGAAAACTCGTTTTCGATATTTAAGAATTGAGATGAGCTGAGCCATATTTGGAAAGTTACTTCAATAGTTTCGCAATGCTTAATAGATGTTATTTTTGCAGCACAAGGTCCTTCACGCACCAACATAGCTCAGACACTGGGCAATGGTGCACAATGTGATTAAAGTACCCTCCTTGGGTAAAAATCTGAAAATAAGAACGCTCACATAAAATGCTGAGCAGGTTAAATACAATAAATAAAGGATAGCCACAACGTAAAAGTTAACACATTTTTATAATTCTTATTTGTTATAACCCTGTATAATAAAACATACAGCATATGCAAAAGTCTGAGATGGACAACTTTATGCTCCTGAAATGTTTTATAGAAAGTATCTTCACAGTGAGTTGGCGGAAAATTAAATGAGGAATCAATACTTGTGTCTGTAAAAGATGTATACACGGCTATGGCGCCGAAACCAATAGCACAGAGGACCTTTTTCGAATGTTTAATCTTTACACGTGTCGGATGCTATCACCACGTGTAAAAACATTTGCAAATATATAATGGAAACTACGATACTGAGCTTTGGAATTGGGTTTTTATTTTTGGTTTTAATTATTATGTTTTCAAAAAAAATCCTTACGGTTTTTTTTTTCACACGTCAAATAGTGGCCCGGTCCTTTGAAAAACATGTGTGGGGCCGAAGCCAACAGCACTGATGCCCTTTTTCGAACGTTTGATCTTGTATGTGTTACACGTGGCGGATGCCATCCCAGAATGCACAATATAATATTACTTATGATGATGAGAATGATATTATTATTATAGTATATCCCAGAACAAAGTAGCACTTTATAGACATATTGTTCAACCTATTAACCGCCGGGCTTCCAGACACAATAAAAAATCTATTGTGTTTGTTAAATAAATGCAGCTGCGGCGGTTAAAGGGTTGTACTAACTCATATTCTCTGCTTTTACGATGTTCTGCTTTAGTTTTTTATTCATATAGTTTTACTTGATAAATAAAGCCCTATCAATGATATTCTAAGGAAAATCTTATTGTGAATATATAACATACATTATTTAAATGAAACTTGAGGCAGGTATCTAAATAAATTTATCCGGCACGCTTGAGCATCAAACCTCATGCCCCAATTCTATACAATTCTCAATTTATGAAAGCTGCAAGACGGATGAAGTTAGTATAAAATTATTATCATAATTTCTCACCAAAAACTTCCGAGTGAGTTTGCGGCATGAATATGCAAAGAGAAAGTTCACCGCTAGCCAACTTTTTATGAAGCCTGTCAGAAATCTTGTACTATTGTTGTAATTTGCATTTTTACTTCTAAGACGTTACAGCATTTATAAGTTAATGTGTTATACTTAATCTATTATTCATAAACCGCAAAGCGGTTTGGATGTATAAAATTTACATTTCCACATTCCAGCTTTTAAGACTTTCGTTTGGAGTTGTTATTCAATATAAGAAATACATCGTACGCAGAAGGTGCTTTTGTTATAAATTATTTTGGTACTAAAGTGTTCCTTAAAGCTTTAACAACATTTATCGTATAAAAAAGTCACATCATCATATCGTAAAATAAGAAATGAAATAAACAACTTCAGAATATACGAAAAAACCCGTAGCATTTTCTATAACATCAAAGCAATCTCGTTCAAAATAAAATTTTGATTGACACCAAAAATACGGACTGTAAAAGTGTCTATCGCTAGTAAAATTTTATGTATATTTCAAATCCGACGAACTATCGTTTTATTTCGCTTAGCCATAGCATTTATGTTTCATATGTTTGTGAAACGGTTTCAAAGGCCTCAACGTTTAATAGCTTTCGGTGCTGGTGCTTGATATGTCAGGTTCACATTTCAGCAAAAGCTTTCGCACAAAAATTTCAGATGAAAACACGGCGAACCAGTTCTAGTCCTTTCATTGCTTAACGTTGCGTATAAGAAAACAATAAAAAGGTGTTATAGGGAGCTACTTTTTTTTTTCAATATTTTTTCGAAATCTAACCATACAAAGGTGTTCATGAGAATAAAGAGTCTTACACATACCTCCGTTACAGCGTGTATTACGTTCGTATGGCTGTTCTTTTGGTTTAATAAACGCTTTATGATATTGCAAACTTTTTGTAAGCTAATAGCTTAGCCAAAGATTGAAAAGTTAAGCACTTAGTTCGTCTGCTAAAAAAGTATCATTTGTAACTGTATGTTATTAATTATTTATTATCTCCCTATCAACCTATGGCAGTCTACTGCTGGACTTAGATATGTACGATTCAGGGCGCATTGGGTTCATTGGACCGGGGGGTGTCCTACACCACGTTTGCCCATAAACGCAATCTCTACAATGTATTTGCTCGCAAATGTAAAATAGACACAATTGTTACATAAACTATAAAGCCAATAATATAAAACGAACGACTTTCAGTACATTATACAAGAATCACTTACGAAAGAGCCATCATCTACTCGAAGGATTTAAAAACCTAACGCATCTAACCTACATACGGAATAATCTCAGCAATAAACACCTATCCAAATCTACTAATGTTACAGATACTTTACATAAAATTGAAATAGAGCATTCTGACCTGCTTTCTCTTGCACAAGGAATTCCTACGGGAAGGGCGCTAGGGACTAATGCGACAGCTAGTGTCCTTTGATCTATGGAGGCATTCGCACAAAGAGATATTTTTCCGAGCATGCCAAATTGCGTGTGAACTGACGTCATCAAAGGCGTGCAACTGGATATATCTGGGACACTCTGTTTGAGCAGTGTATTATTGAAAAACAAAGAATATTCCGCTGAAAGATATTAAGATATTATACACAATAAAGAATAAACTAATTCATGTATTTGAGATAAAAAAAAAACCATAGAACACAACTTAAGCGGGTAAAATAGCCTTGATATTAATTACATTATTTGTAGTTAAAAGCAAATAAATCCAGGAAATATATAAATAGAAATGTCCATTAACGTTCACACAGTGCCATCTAGCCCCAAATTCTGCATTTTTTGTCCTGTAATATGGTGACTGATAAACATATTTGTATATGTTTTTCTTTTTAAATACACACTTATTATACTCAAAACACCGAGGCTAATACAAAACAGACATTTCCATGCACACCCCTTGGTGAAATAGTCGACACCTCAAACATTACACCAAATGGGTCGTTACATCCAACACATTACACCAGAACTACGAAAAAGACCACAACCAGGTAAGGCTAGCAAAGTTATTGTCAAACAATCACATGTCAATAATGTGATTTTTTTTAATATTTCGTACCTAAATATTTCTACATTGCTCTAGATTTTCAGTGGAATTATATAGACCCCTGGTCACCATAAAAAGACCTCTAAACTGAATTAATTTAGTACTTTATCTTACCGTAACCGCGGTCTACGTTGCACCTCTCATGGCTGGCTGAAAATATGTCACGAAGAATTGAGATCGAGTGGTCCATACTGTGCGAAGCCCACATGCATTGTGAAATCCCGACGGTGTCGCTGACAGAGAGAGTAATGCGACGGATACTTTACACTTTGATCTATAGCGGCATTCATGCAAAGAAATGTTTTTACGAGTATGCCACGCGAGTACTATTTGCGTAAACTGACAGCTTTGCAAGTACATGGATGGAGTAAAAATAAGGGTGCTTATCAATTTTGAAACTAGTTACTAGTAAATATTTAAATAATGCTATTGGATTACAAAACACACGAGATCAAGTGTACTAAATATATAAGCAGGAGCTTTATCATTGCAATCGCAAGTCATAATAAGAGCTAGAAAGCTTTTTCTTTGGCTGTGTTTAGAATGTTCAATTACATTAAAAAATCCAAAAAAAAAAAATAGTGAATTGAACAAAATTTCATCATTGCATATGATTTTAAATACCAGAAACGATTTTCAAAAAACATTTTTTTACTAAAAACCGGCTCGTGTAAGTAAAGAAGGCACAAAAACAAAATTTGAACAAAATGGAAATAATTAAATAATATTTTCTAATTATAAAGTCTTTAAAGCATTCCTAGCAGAATGGTTGATTGACGATTGTTAAAGTGTTTTTGGCCAAATTATTTTCATATGCACGATCTTTAAATGCGTTTGTTATCTCTTGTCTTTAATGNCCATAAGTAAAATTAATGCGGTCATAATGCAAACCACGGGCCGGATAATGTTTTAAAACTTTAAACGAGTTTCAACTTTTATGTTTAGTAATCTAATTCAATATTGAAACCGGTGGCAGCATGCTCTTTCGTTGAAGATTTAGCGATTACTTACTGTACCCCAAAGACTCAAAGCCCAATCTTGCATAAGACCTTAAATTTTAACCCGCCCGCTTTCACTTTGCTGGTGACTTTTTTGTCGAGCGAGGCCTTAATTCAACTTTTCTAAGTTTTTCATTGGGGTCATTAAAATTGGATGACTTCGGAGAATTGAGCTCGGCATTCTAATTAAACAAATTGTAAGGCGCGCTGAAACGTATGTCTGTGCAAAGCGAAGCAAAGCGTTACTTTCCCTGAAACTTTTTAACGCTGATGAGTTGTAGCTTCAGGCCGCAATTTAAACTTTGAATTAATTATGAATTCCTTAACTCAAAATGCACGTGTGCGTTCCTGTGACGTGTAATTTTGGGATCCTCCCCGGGCGTAAGCGTATGAAATAAACATTTGCATTGCTCCACGCTGAGTTTAACTTAGTATGGCCCAACTTCTGCTAAGAGTTAAGCTCAAAGGTAATTTTGTTTTGTTCTGATAATAATAATTTTGTGTGACATTTAATTCACAGAAGCACATTGTACCTAGTCAAAAAAAAATATATACATATATATATATATATATATATATATATATATATATATATATATATATATATATATATAAAAAATAAAAAAACAAAGTAACTTTACTAAACTTTTTGAATAAGTGCTTATAAATAAAAACCTTCAGATCACATAGCCTCCTCGATTTACAAAATTTAGTGTCTCAAGCTGTGATTCTAATATGCTCTATGTGCCCCTTACCCTAATATAAGAGCGTTATATGATAAGCTTACGATTTTAAAACAAAACTTAACAATACAATGTTTTATAAAACCAATATTTGTTTCTGCTGGATACTACTTAAATAACACAATTTCGTAACGTTTCATCGGTGTAAACAATAAACAGTAACACATTGTCCGTTCAAAGTACTAATGACACCAAACCAATTTTGAACGCGTCGATAATCGCCCGCATAAATCACAATAAAACACAGCAGGTAGAAGCTATTGCTTTTAATTTATGGTCGGGCGTATCCTCCGTAGTGGAACAAAATTGCGAAAAATATGTCCTCACAGACTGAATTAATCAGTTAATAAAGTCTCGTCGCACCCGAAGTGTGTAATTTTTTTCAATTTGCACTCTTAAGCCTCATTTTTTATATAGAGTCACGGTTTGTTGATACTGTTAGGTAATTACATTTAACTGAACTAATTTCTTTTCAGTTACAGAAAATCCAATGAAATTTCAAGGCGTTACTGACCTATTTGCTTAAGGGCGAAAAAAAACATAAATGAAAGTATTATATTTTTTGCAAAAGTGAATCCATTCTAATATTATAAATGTGAAAGTATCTCTGTCTGTCTATTTGTTACGCTTTCACGCCTAAACGGCTGAACGGATTTTATTGAAACTTAGTATGTTGATAGAAGGTAACCTAGAATAGGTTTTAGGCTATTTGCGTCCCGTTTTAACCTCCCACTACCCTAAAATGGGGGTTGGAAGTTTGTATGGAACATTCCGCAATTTTTGTAGTATGACGCTGAAATTTGGTATGCGGACTATTTGTCAAAAAAGAAAAAATATAGCATAATTTTTTTTTTTCAAAACTCCACCCCAAACCTTTCAAATAGGGGAGGAAGCATCAGCAACATTTTAGTAAAAAAATTTAAAGTAACTTTTTTCGAAAAATATTGGAGTGGAAAATGAATGGTACCTTTATGGATGTGGAGGCTAAAAAGTGATATTGATGTAACCATGTGGATGATACAAAATTTATTTAGATCGATAGGGTATGGATAAATTGGCCTAAATGATCTTATTACGAGATGACACAAACTGTCATTCATAAAATAACTCTTTGTTATATTAATACAATTAGTCATAAATATGAGAAAGTGGGGAAAACTCACTGAATGAGTTGAACTTGTATCCCGTCTTATTTGCAATTGTGGTCCTCTACAACGGAAGCGAAACATCTTCTTGGGTAACTTCTACTTATGCTCAAATGATATTAAATCCAAAGTTATGCAGGCTCTTAAATTTTCTGAAAAGTGTCTAGCCTTTAGATGAACTTTAAAAGGGGAGCAAGTAACAAAATATCTCCTAGGTCGAAGTGACTACAAGTGTGAAATATCCTCAATAGCCCCCAAAAACTCATATAACGTCCTGCGAAAAAGGTGCAGAAAAGCGGTGTAAAATTTCGAATACCTGTCATGCAATAACTGCATGGCGACCGCGTGGAAATATTAAAGGACATTCTTTTTTATTTACAACGTGCATGCACCCGGGTTCCATTTAATATTTTCCCCTTAAATCCATATCGGAGTAGCGGTAAAAATCCAATGCGCGCGACAGCATTTATCAATTTCGTCTAACCTGTTTCATTTTGTGCGAATTACTCGACAAACGCGGGTCTGTGGGGAAAATTATTCACAGGGAACAAAAGCGACACCCACCTCTCCGAGCAGGTGTCTGGAATTGGGAATTCATTGCGTCGTAAACAAAAGGACGATTTAAAAAACAACGTGAGCGGCTATTCACTTACGACGGAAGTTGGCAGTACCAATCTATCATTACTATTACATGGATATGTCTTAAAATAACTTATTGTTAAGTCGATAGATAATAGATTAGTAGGCTACGAATATATATATAATAAGATTGGCACATCGACCGCTCTTTGGCCATTCAGAGGTACCGGAAAAGGCACGAAGGTTGACAATTCGGGCCAGACAGTAGATGTTCCATTGTTTGAGGAGTATCGTATCACAAAGATGACTGGAATACGACTGGCTCGATGGTCTAGTGGTTTTTGGCTTTTTAAGCACGTAGGTCATGTGATCGAATCCCATGTGGAGACCGCTTCGCGAAAGTTCAAAAATTAATAGAATAACTTGTTTATATCCACATAGCACTGTCAAATAACTTTAACAAAGACACATCACATACTTTCCTCACACTGATTATTGGGTCAGCAAAATAGATGTCTACGGCTAGAGCGACCGACAATCAGTTGCCAAGGAAAATTGATTCTTATGTTATATACGTCAAGGTGTATATAAATTGATAAATAAAATTATCAGTACCTGTATTACGAGTTAGACAGTTTGACAGGCTGGCGCAACTGTAAGTAGGCAACTAGGCCGATGATATGGGTATCCAATATTTGTTTATTCGCAAAGCAAACGTCAAGGAAATAACATGGCCGTTTATAACATATCTAATATCTATATTATGAAAGCGTTTTTAAGTATGTTTATTTATATCTCTGATATTACATTTTGACAAGTTTGTGTACACAAAATATTGTTTTAGGCTGAATACGATGGAAACTTATTTATTTAAAATAAACCATATTAATTTCATGGAATACTGCCTACATAGGTTTGTGGAAAAGTAAAAGATAATTTAAGAATCAAATTGTGATAGCTGTGAACTCATAAGTTGTTAATAACTAAGAACGATATTAATATTTTATTTTGAATTAACTTAGAATTGTACTTCGCCATTTTGGCAAAAAAGGCGAAGTAATAATATTGTAATACTGTTCTAAGCGATGGCGGTAAGCCCCCATGTCTTACCGCCATCTTTATCAGATAAACGTTCGGCTTACGCTTCTGATACGTTTTAAGGTTCTTGTTAATTTTGGCTACGTATGCTACGTTATGTTTATATTGGCTACTGCTACTCAAAGCTAAGAAATTAATTCATTTGTCTTTTGATTTTATTAACATACCGAAAGCAGTCCTTAATTAAATTGCATTTCTTCAAAATTCCTAATGAAATAATAAAAAAACTCATCTAGATGTCCGTATTTCTTTAGGATCCGATTATTTTGATTTGTCTTTAATTACCAGCTTTTATGAAAGAAAAAATGTGTTAAGCCTGTCTAAAGTCCCTAAAATTAATACAATGCGTATTATAAAAAATAATATTTGTATGGTTTTGAGGTAAAAGTTCCAAATAACCTCGATAATCAAAATTCGATCGAGGATATGCCGATTATTGATCGTTCAAAAACAGTTTCTTACCATATCAATCATTTAAAAAAATATAATATTAATCGAAGCCCATACAAAATACTTTTTTACCTTTCTATCCTGACCTAAATCAAATTGGCACAGAAAAGATCTTAGTAGGAGTTCCTGGTTACAGTAGCCAAGTCTTAAAGCCAAATCAAAGGCTGAACCAGCGTATTATAGTTGTAAATTATTTTGGCCAAATAATCTCTTTACCAGTATTTCTTTGCGTGCAATTTGTAAAGACCCTAACCACTCACTTGATTATGCAGGCCTGAAAGTGCGACAACAAGTAAATACGTCGTAGATCCTAGTCATTAACATTAATTCAGTTATCTTTTATTAGTTAAAACATAAGTGTTGCTTAGACACTGAACTGTACATTGCAATGTAGAAGATAGGTAGCTATGTCACAAACAAACAGGAGAACAATTTATAATTACATTTTTTTTAAATTTTAAAGAACAATACAATCGCCCTGCTTATGCACAAAAATCAGTGAAAATACTCGTACAAATGTAATTCTATAATTCAAATAAAAACCTTTTACAAAGTTTTTTTTATTTAGGTGAAAGGGTTGACCTTTGCCAGAAAAGGGCACCTCTTATATCTTAATAGAACTGTCTTAATTTTTTGTATGTTCAGTGTTAGATATGGTTAGTGTTTCATTTACAAATATAATCAAGGCCTTTTTACTGAAGAAGTAACCCAAAACTATTTTTGAATTTAAATGTAATCAAAGAATGATTCCAAAATTCGACACGAACAATAACTATCAAATTGCAGACCCAAACGAATCTATTGCATGTCGTAGCTGCCGGGCCATTAACGTCTGCGAAACAACAGCCAATATTTATTCAAAGTTACGGCGGCCGTCATTTTCGTAATGGCTTAATTGGAAAGTTTCGTTGAGTCAGTCAATTTTCGTGCAGTGCAAACCGAGTGACTTCTCGCGTGCTTAACATGCTTCACGCCCTGCCTAATGAACTTCGATTTTTTACTTCAACAACGGGTAAAATGTAATGTTTTAGAACGTTCGCTGTTGTTAATCGAAGCAATTGAATATTCAAATTAGATTTTGTAGGTAGCCTGAGTAAGAAAGAATAAAAGAAATGTGAAGTCTTGTACTATTTTTGATAAAAATACAAGTATTTCCAAGCCCTTTAAACAATTTTATAATTTTTATACATTCCTATTTGGGATGTGATTCAGGTGTACCGACTAATTTGTGCGTAATATATGAATATAATATAATAATATGATGAAAATAATATGCAAATATTTCTATGAAAACTACAAATTACACTTACTCAAAAACGGGGCTGTTTAGGCTTCAACCCTAATACAGATATAATGAAACTTACTAGAAAAAGTAATATACTAGAAATAAAAGTTATCCCTATTCAAATATTATTTACAAATATTCATCATAGATCTCATAGATTCTTGAGAAAATTAATGTAATTGTTGGTATAATCATCATCACTAACTAGCATGTTTATCTGCTACTGGGAGGTGAATATGCTATCCACCAAGTTTGTTAAAACGTCTCCCATCCAAAGAATATAATAATATACTTATTCCCAATTTTCTAAGCCACGTCATAAGTTACAGAGGAAAATTTATGACGGTTTTCAAGTAGCAGTTTTTAAATAAATTTGATCAAAATTTACCGCTAACACATGATTTTATGTTTACAAGTGTATTCGTAGTTAATGAGACACGTGATAAGAGCTACGAAAAAGTGCTTTAACAATGAAAAAATAAATTGTTCCCTTAGCAATAATGTTTCAATACCAGGGGGGTTATCGCAATCTCTTATTAAAAATTTAAAAAACCCCGACACAAGAACTTTAGTAATTTCCCTTTAAAAAGTAAAAAATAATAAAAGAAACTTAATGTTAAAAAATAATGTTAAAGTACCTAAGAATCTATTAATAATTCTAAAAAAAACGTCGCGTTGGGGGACCGCTCTTAAACTTATAAGGTTAATAAAATAAATAAGGTTAAGTTAGATTTTAGTATATTATATTTTACTTACTACAACTTAGATTCTTGCAAGGAAATAGATTACATTTAAGGTCAAGCTCGTTCTCTATTTTTTACTAATTAATTACTAGTTTTTCTTTCTATAAATAGGCTAAAGGTCACATTGTTACTGATTCCAAGTATATTTGCAGTCATTCGGTTACTCTCCCCACTTTCACTCCTCACAACTTTTAAACGGCTCAACCGATTTTCATCAAACATGTCTAAGAACACTCGCACATAAGTCACCTTTAATACAACAAAAACTAAATTGAAGTCACTGCATGCGTTCGGGAGTTATGAAGCCACAGACAGACTGACACACAGACAGACAGACACGTCAAACTTATAACACCCCTCTTTTGGCGTCGGGGGTTAAAAACAGTATTGTTATTATGATACTTCAGTACTTTTGTACCAGAAAAGACGAAGTAATATTATTGTAACACTGTTTTAAGAGATGGCGGTAACCCACCTGTACGTAATTAAATCTTTTCGAATTCTTATTTTATGCAAAAGATATTACTAATTCAAAATATCAAACCAAACAAACTGAATTCAAAATCAACACTGCTTATACCAAACTAATACAAATCCATAACACGAGGGACCACCTCGTGGCTACTTGTACTGATATCCAATTATAAAATTAAAGTCAAAGCATATTTTAGATGTTTCACTATAACACCCAACCAGATTATAAGATCACACATAAATTAATAAAATTTGCATAAAACAACGACTGTTAGGTTGGTCTGTATAATATAATAGAAACAACCCCTTTTAGCAAACAGAATTCTCTGTAATCTAACACTGCACACCATAGAGCGGACGGCTTACAAATACAGCTATGGGTCGTATTATGAATCCAAGGGATAATCTTGCGATTTACTCGACCATTCGGGTTTACATGTACGTGTTCGCAATACATCCTGTGTGGTTCTTAAATCAGTTACTGCAATACAAGAAGAAATATCTCGGAAGTAGTGTTGAAATCATAAACCGAGGTTAGAATAATGAACCGAGATATTTTTATTGCGATTTTATTATGTATGTAGTCTTCATAATATATTTAAGTCTTCATGAATAGGAATCGAAAGGAACTACTCTCATTTAAAATTCGACCTGGAAGATTATTAAGAGTCTTATCATCATCAGGCTTTGGAGAGTTTGGGCGGTAAACCACCGGCTAGTCTTGAACCATCCTTCCTTGATTAAATATAATATTTACCGGTCTGTCGTCGCCGACTATTGTGATATTTACTAGACCTGTGCGATTGTCAGCCGAATGCACTAACGCTATGCCGACGACTTAACTATTATACCCCACACATTACAAACCTTTAGTTTCTAAAGCCGTGATTTTACCCATAGCTTCGATGTGTGGGAAGGCAAATTCCCTTCATAGGAATTAAAGGCTGATGGTGAACAGTTCTACACGAATATCTTTGAAAGATTTATAGCTGTGTTCCGAACTGTAGAATGAGCTTTTATCTTTTCGTTGCAAGCTAGTTTTTATTATCAATCTTTACAAGAGGGAGTTACTTACAATTACCAACAAAATTATAAACTAATATACTCGTACAGGAACCTCAGCCGCGTTTAATTGCTATTGATTGTCAGTCGTTAAATCGAGAAATGCCAGAAGCTTCATTAGCCTACTTGGTTAACCAATTATACCATTTTAGTATCAAATTATCAATAATGAACAATCAAGGAAATAAGCGCTGGCGACTAGCAGTCTATTTAGTCCCGACAATTAGTATTTATGGAAAGATGGCAAAGAGCCCTTCTCGCTGAGGATAAAACAGTTCATACAAAATACTAGGTCAGATAAAATATTGTAATAGGTTTAAATAAAAGAAATGTATTTCTCATACAAACTTCAATAGTTAATTTACAATGAGATATTAATGTAACATAAATTTTAGTTCATCTAGTTCTGGGCCTTAAATGTTCATTTTGTAGAAATAGTGTTTGAGCTTGAGTTTATATTAATTTATGCTTTTACAATCTTTAATATCGCATGGCAGTGCATTATACTGCTGTGCTCTATCGAACATAAAAAATACCTTCAAATTATATTGACAAGGTTAAAATACAACTGGGAATGAGTAATTCTTATAAATCCACCATTTTCACCACTATTAAGGTGGTGAAATCAATGCTTTAGTTTTTTTTTGCTAGAAAGGATTATTAATTTAATGTGTGTTGAAAATGGACTCAGATTATTGTTATTTCTCAGCTGGTGAAATAATTGAAAGCAATGTTAGAAGACAAAATATAACACGTAAATACGACTTCTATTTCAAAATGGGGTTTGCTCTTTCATACTTACTGCGAATATCATTCATAACACCAGAATCATATAAAACAATAAGTATCCAAATCGCCAAAATTAAATTTGAATGCAAAAAGGGTAGCACGTTAATGAGTCCGCCATGGACCAAGTTAAGCAGGCGTCGCAGGCAAACTGAAGTTCTTAATTAATTAATATCGATCCTGGCCAAAGTTGGGTAATTAATAGAAACGTGGTCCCCAAAACTTAGATAACCCTTTGCAAAGTTCACGTATTAATCCAACTAGGAGACAATGAAAACTTCTCTGGAACAAAAGTTCCCCGCTTGTCTATAAAGCGGGCAAAGTTACAATCTCGAGCGAACTAAACACGGACACTTTTTGCACTCCCTGTCTTTACCTTTTCTGGAAATTCTGGAACGGATAGTTCCAAGTTTTATACCTGAACACCAACGAATAATGATCAAATATTTATTCTCAACTCAAAAGCCTTCGAGCTAAAACCGTGTATTAGCTTATCCACTACTTCTAAAGTACAATTTTCCTAAAATCTTTGAGTGCGTGAGCGCTTTAGCCGGGTATGAAATAAGCTTTGACTTTAATCTTTGATAGATTAAAGCTAAAGCTTATAGGTACAAATACAATTTGCGTGTCTGGTTAATTATTGAATTTATATTTTTTTTTGCTACATCCATTTTTATATTTATACGGTACATATACGAAAATAACAATATTTTAAATTGTTGTCTGTTAGTCTGTCTTTCAGTTTGTTCCGGGTCATCTCTAAAATGGCTGTATATGTGGTCGGACTTTTTTGGCAGGTAGCTGCTAAAAAATCTAAGGCTACTTTTATTTTCGAAATACCTTTGTATTTATAAAATAAAGTAATGTAGTATTTAAAATAAGGTAACTTAACGAAGCTATCATAGATCATGTTTTACAGCGCGTGAATAATGTGCATATAGTCCGTGATCTGGCTGTATAAAATTTGTTTTTAATATAGTCTGAGTAACCATTGAACTAGAGGTTGACCACACTGAAAATGCTTGATTTTGCCCGCATGCAATATTATGACCTCACTTCTGGTTTAATTAGAGACATTGTTATTATAATTCACAGGTTAAATAGTTTTGACGAATACTTAATTAATTTAATTATTGTGCTGAACAAGCTCTTAATCTATACAAAGCATTATTTCGTAATACCCTTCAAACCTATTTCGAGCATTCGTAATCAACACTGGTCAGTCTAGCTCACAGCATATTCGCCTAATAGGAGACAGGACCGAGGGGATCTATTATTTAGAGTCAGTGGAGATTAGTTTTGCGGGATACATCTCTAGAGGATTTAGTGAACACTATTTTATGCACTGCTGGATATTCATCAAATGCAGAGAAATTTAAATTGAACGACTTAGTTAACAACTCGGAGCATACGGTTCAAGCGTTTAACGAATAAAATTCCTTTGACCGGAATAAATGTATGAATTGGGAAGTGATTCGTGAAATGATTTTTAGGAAGCTGTTTTGCTAAAATTCTTGCTGTTACTAAAACGTTTCGAAACGGTTTTAAGAGTTGGTTGGACACTTAACAGAGGGCTCACCGTATCTATCAAAATAGTATTTAATAATATCGCGTCCCCTTTTCGGGAACAAGCTAACGTATCACTATAGTATTACTGTTATAGGAGATGGTGGTAGCCCTTAGTAAAGAAGCAAATTTTCTCCAGAAGACGCAGATTTACAGATAAGTTATTTGGACAAGTGGCGGTAATTAACATAATACTTATTTTATCCTGGAAATATGAAATGTTTGGTGAAGTTTGCTTTTGTTCAAGCTCTCTCTCTTCTAGCAATAGCGTCACCATAAAATCTTCAAGTACCTTCGCATTGTTCACCGCACAATCAAAACCAGTGTGTCAAAGTATGTAATCCCGGCGTCTAGTTTAACGAAGCGTTGTGGAACTTTTGGACTATGTACACGTAAACAACTGTATCAATCCACTAAGGCAATCTGCACCTTAACTGGCCGTCGTATGATACAATTTTGTTGGTGTTTGCCAACTGATTACGTCTCTGCTACTTCGCGGATTTCGCGCACTTTTCGGATGGCTTTGTAGATGCAGTACATCTACAATGACTAGCAGGCTTCAATTTAACTCTGGATATAATCGTGCAAAATGTGATTTTAAGCATGTTTTGTATACGGTGTACATAGAAGCACGGGTTTACTTAGAGCTATTTGTATATAGATATAACACATGTCATTGTCATGAAAATATTAAACAATACAACGTAAACAGAATACACTCTAATAAATTACTAGGCGTTATTATTTACAGTAACTGGTTTTCAACCTTTTTTAATTGATAAAAATAGTATTATTTACATACGTACTCACATAAGGAACTTGAATGCGTTCAGTAAACATCAGTTAGTATATAAATTCAAACATCAAAGGATTTCCGCGGTAAGCTTAACCAAACAATTCCTATTAAAAATGAAACAGTAATTATGCGACATTCTTCCGCTTTCTCTCGACGATAATGTGGATAATTAAGAGTAACCAATTACACAGTGTAGTTCGCAAGCTGGATTTTCATAAATTTTAAAATTAAGTTTGGTGACTGGCATGATTGAAATATAAATTTTTTAATATCTGTTATTTACTTTAGGTAAATTCAGTCACAAGTATCTTATATAAACCTCTAATTGGTTTACGAATGGTCCATCTTAATTTTAGTATGTACAGTTTTGATACATTTTGTTTAAATAATTTGAAATCTGAACAAAGCCCCCTGTTACGTACCGCCATCACTTAAAATATTAAATAATACATCAGCAATTTATACTAGAAAAGCGATGTTATGTTATTGTAATACTTATTTTAAGAGATAGCGGTAAGCCCAGGACCCGAATTATTCCGGATAAACGTTGCAAGTGTAAACATTTAAATAATATAATATACCTGTGTGAAGTACACGTAGTTAAAGCCTTTGTTGGGCTAGACGGGACTATGCAATGTACATGGACATACCATAATATTTGCATTTAACAATGTATTTTTTATGAATGTCCTTGAACTTCCAACAATTCGCTGTTTAAAAGTGAACCATTTTCGTTGATGTTTAAAGTTGATATCAAATTGTTTTCCCCTTATTCTTGGCAAAACTCTTAAACCTATTATCGACAACCGATTTAGTGTAATGGTTGCGACGTTGGTCGGCTGCTATATCAAGGGTTCCGGGTTCGATCCCCGGGCAGTACAAACGTATTTGTGCATGAACATGTCTGTGTTGTATTGATCTGATGATGATATGATACATATAAAAATATGTTCAATATGTATCATCATCATCAGCTCAAAGCACTGAGGGGCACATACACTACCGTATAGGGTGATTAGGCCTTAGTCGTCCACGCTGGCCCAGTGCGGATTGGACGACTTTCACGCACAACTTTTGAATCTCTTCGCAGGCGTGCATGAAGGTTTCCTCACGATGTTTTCCTTCACCGTAAGAGCGTCGGATAACGTACATATAATTTCGAAAATTCGAAAACACATTGGTACGTGGCGGGATATGAACCTCAGCCCTCCCGGTAGGAGGGCGACTGTCCACATGTATGTTTTTACAAAAAGTATATGAGTATACTTTTTGTAAGCCTTATTTAAATAAATGAAATAACAGCGCAACCACCTAAGTCTCATAAACGTGGCACGACTAATCTAAATCTATTTACATTTGAATACCACGCATACATTCTCACATTATTCGGTAATTTCAACCACTATTGCTTGGCGAATGACGTGTAATGTTGGGTTCATTTCCCACTATTGCCATTAGCACTAAGACTGGCGTGTAATTAGAAATGCCTACCCTAATAGTTGTATCTCATACTGGTGTACCGGTGCTTTCAAATAATCTATATGGCAATCATATCATGGGAAATCTTACAAAAATTTAAATCGATATTATAAGCTGTTATGCCTAATTCGGCTTTAGGTAATATAATAAATGTGAACTGCCTCCGTGGGTAAAGCGTTCGGCTGTGTGACGATAAATTTCTTCGTTTCATAGCTTGACACAATGTTTTTTAAAGCCGGTGGGCGCACTGTTTGGGATTCAAGGCTGGGGAGCTATTTTACAAGTTGTTACTCTAACCACTAACAAAGAAACATGTAGTATACGAAATAAAAGTGTTGCGATGTACCATACTCGAATAATTGATTTTGGTGTTCACTTCTGAACGATCAGTTGCACTGAGAAAATGCAATTCAGCAAAATTTTTAAAAAGATCATGGTATATATATTTTTAATTTACTTTAAAAAGTTAAGTACATTATTTTTATTACCAGGCATAACATGTAGGCACTTTTTGAAAGGCGCGGTATAAACGATAGTCATAATAATTGCTAACATACCTAACAAAGCCTTTGTATAAGTCAGTGGTAGTGGTAATAGGCAAAAAAAGATTGCCTTATCGCCAATTTACGTGTAATGATTTGGGCTGTTAAGTCAGTAAATAATTAAATCATACGAACAATTAGACAAAAATTTTACACGTCAGTCCAGTTTAACTTGGAAGGACCTTGTTTGTCCACCACGAACCAGAGATGTCGGTTAACATAATGAAATATAAATGCCGGATCTCATTATCATTTTAAATCCGTCTAAGCGTAGTCTAAGTAATAATAAGTTGCACTTGTACAAAGCTCGTTACGCATGTTAAAGTGTTAATTATTAATCATTTATACTTACTTTACTACTAATATATAAATTATTAGTTCATGTACTAGTTCAATTGCATGCTTTAAGTACAAGATTGATCGATGCTTTATTGTTGATTAGGTCATGGTTGTTTGACAGCAAAGTTATTATCTTTATTAAGTTGTTGAATGTGCGCTTCTCAAGTGTTTAGCATATTTGCTTTATATTTTCCTTATAGTAGTTAAGTTACTTATTGTGTATTTTTGCTCCGATACGATATTATGAAACATTACAATTTTTTGAAAATATTTATTATAGAAAAAAATAATTTCAGCTCATTGAATTGAGATGTTTTATAAACTTATATAAGTAACGCAATTCATAGCAGACAGTTTTAAATCCTACATAAGTATGTTACTGGTCCAAGATATTTGTTTCCTAACACAATTGCCTAAATTGTTTGAAATCCTATTTTGATAAATTCAAGACAATGTTTATCAAATTAGGATTCATAATGTACTTAATATAATGAAGAAATTTCTGGAAAAAAATCATTTTGAGTATTGGTTTTTAATTCCAAATACGGGTTTTTTTTTTCGATTTTGTAGAAAAACATTGTTTACTAACTTAATTTTGAAGTTGTTTTTATTTCCTTTTAAATAACACATTCACATAAGTTACAAGAATTCTGTAACTTTCTTCTAAGTATAGATTCTAAATTTAGAGCTGGAACTAAAATAGACTAAGAAATATGTATAAATAAATAAATATAAAATGTTGTCATTTTGCCCTGAAATACATTCACCTAGATCATTGTTATAAATAGAATAGAACAGGAAAAATCTAATTACAAAAGAGACGACGGTTTCCTGCTTTTGTGGTGGTGAAAAGGTGAAATTTCAATAGAAGCTACAGACTACATAGAAGGATAATTTGTGTCTCCCTAAAATTACAGTTTGCTATAAATAACATACATTCAATATCCTTTTACAATCCACAAATTCCGAATCTATTCTTGTCTTACATAAAAGTGACTTTTTACAGACTTCACTTTTAACGACTCTTACCACTGAGTGTTTTGAATTGTTTTATTAAAATAAGTATGAAAAGTAAAAAAAATTGTGCATTATGTGCACTGCGATTTAATTTCCAAAACGTAAATAACAGTCAAAGTATATTTCAGTAATAATTTTTCGTTTACTGTCTTATTTAACTACATTAATTTATAAAAAAGAATAACTCGTATATTAAACCTATTAGTATATGAACTGCTGTACAATTACAAATTCGTCGTCATTATTTATCTTTAAAACATCATCTAAACATGCTATTTATATGATTGAAATGGTCTTTACAGCTTAATATGTAGGATGGATTACCCAAAGACTCGTTATTTTGCATAACAGAATCGTATTGCAATGTAAGGTATCTTGTTCTATGCTGCCCAGCCAACTGTGTCAACCTACTAGCATTTCTTTCGAATGAATACCGGCCGTATGGCCTTAATTTCACTGGTCTAAGTAACTTTTTACTGCGAAGCCTCGAAATGACGACATTGACTTTTTGTTGGTTCTGATCATGCCAAGCTTAAAAATATTAAAGCAGATCAACTTCTCTTCATGTCTTTCCAAAGACTGCCATGGTGACGATGTCATACACATAATACAATACTTAGGTTAGAAACTCTTCATCGAAATGATAACTTAGGCTCGTATTCTGAAACGAGGCTCAAGCGTTGATCTTAAATAGGGTTAGAAAGGGATGCCGCTATGTGTCGTTATCCTTTCTTACTCAATTTAAGCAAATATTTACGTTGAGTCTCGTTGTAGAATACGGGCCTTAGTCTAGTTGAATACAGCAATACATAAATTCTCGAAGTTGTATCCAGTGGATATTTGTTTTTCGTTGCTATAGTTACTTGGTACGAGTATGTCCTAGTACTTTGGTACAATTAATCATTGGATAAGCCTTGTTTTGTCTATGCCTAACTCTAGATTTAGACTAAATCGATATCGTGTGCGGTTAAACATTACACAGACATAGTTTTTTGAATTGGAAACATAATGTCACGTCCTCCGCTTTCCATATCCAGCCTCAACTAATAGTCTTTCATGTTATATTTAGTCTTAAGTCTGCTAAAATTTTCTTTACAGATTTCATCTGTTTAAAAGCTTTCTTCTTTTTAATAATTATTTTCTTCTAAAGAACTACCTTCCATTTGGTCCTAGAATCAGAAAATTACGAAAAGAGTTATTTAACACTAGCTTTTGCGTGCGACTTCGTCCGCGTGGAATGGTTACTTTGGCCTATCGCTCTCTTTAACCATCTACTTCGCTTACATAGGTGAGTTAAAACTGCGATATCTCATAAGATATTCATTTAAATTGAATGATGTAAAGGGCGATTTTGTTTAAAATGAAATACTTGTGATAAATAAAGTATTTATTTGGATAAGGATTGAGATAATATTTATGAAAATAGCTTCGCAAAATGATGCATTACTTTAGAAATTTTTTAGCAAAAAATATGATATAGGGAGCTAACCTTAAAAGATAGACATACGCTGTCCCGGACTTTTATGTAGATCTTTAAAAGGGTAACAATACTCTCATACATCACTTGCGAAAC
>PQWD01004583.1:0-31381 GCA_019425675.1 Leucinodes orbonalis
CAAATGTATCAACAATCAGTTTTGATATGAATAGGGTTGACACAAAAAATCTCTAAAGGGAGTGAACAAAAGCCCATAAAAGTTGGAGATTAATCGGGGATTTGGACACAATATACGCACGACACACATGTCAGGGCAGACTCTGTGTCTGTCGGTTTGTTTGGCGAACTCTCTGCCCAAATCGAGGGGTAGGTATATCGTCGATGACTTTGTGACAAAAGGCAAAAGTATTTTATGGAATAGACTACGTCAGATGTGGTCAAAATTATGTATTGACATATGTTTGAAAGTTGAAAAGTTTCTAGTTTTGTTTGAAATCTCGGCGTTTCTCATAAAATCGTACTACTCGTAGTTCAGCCATAATGTTATCTGCTGGGTTATGTTCTCCCCAACGATTTTTATCTGTCATTAAGACTGACTGGAGTTAATAATGTCGTCTGGCGGTGTGCGTCAAGGAGGGTTCTATTCTGAGATCCTTCCTCCTAATCCTTTTCCAAGACAAGAGATTATTCAGATTTACAAAATGCACTTATAAAAGTCAAATTACAAAATACTTAACAAATTAATTTATACTAGTATATATTATAATTTATCTCTGGCTATACTTATATTACATCATATCTAAAGAGTTTGTTTGTTTGAACGCGCTGATCTCAAGAACTACTAGTCCGATATGGAACAATCTTTCAGTGTTTGATAGCTTATTTATCGAGGAGTTAACTGCAAAGATCGGCTACATTAGCCATCTTCAAGCGCATGTGCGCCGTACTGTTTAAGAGTCGAAGTGGTCGCCATGACCGAAAACTGTCGGATCATTCATTCATTCATATCGAGGAAGTCTATCAACTATATAGGTATAATCACGCTAAGTACAATAGGAGCGGAGCAGTAATGAAGAATGTTTTAAAATCGGGGGATTTTTCCCTACTGAGAGCTTCCGCTGGGTGCGCTGCATTAACGGTTAAAGTCATGTATGACGGCATTGTTGTATTTTTGTTGCTAAAAACAAATTATCGAAAGAACTTAATACATTATTTGCGAATTTGTTTTTTTGTAAAAATAATACATTATGTGCGAATTGCAGTTTTAAGTCCCTTTTATAAACGAATTAGCGGGTTAAGTTAACCCAAAGCAACTATGCCACGCGGACGAAGAGTCGCGCAAAATAAAGTACTTAGTAACATATTTGAGATTGGGTGTCGACTAATATTATGTATACCGTACACAGGTATATTTAATCAATCAACGGATCAATTCGTGGGCTTCTGTTAAATTATGAGGTCCAAAAGCTATCTGACCATTGAATCTGGAATGAAGGTACGTTAAGTAATAAATAAAAAACCTTTCAATGAGTCAATGAGTACATGAAAGTTTATAAAGCAAATGATACCATTTTTAAAATTCAACAAAACAAAAATGGAATTACATTTTAATTCTTCTTATAAAAAAGTGCAACTCTTGGTTACCTGCTTATATTGTGATGTTAACTAGACGAAAAATATTTTCAATGTGCAAAAGGCGTTCAAGTACTTTTCGCCCTTGTGATGGTAGCAAATAGGCGAAACTATACTATTTGGCTGACATGTAAAGTTTGTAAAGTTCATGGTTGGTAGAGTAAGGATATGTATATTTAGCTTAGCACTACATATGTTCTTATGTATTTTAAGCGGGATAAATACCCTATATTCAATCATCTTGGTAATCTTTGACATGAAAAAGATTTTTCATGAAAGTATTATGGCTAAGATTTGCAATCCAATACTGAGCTTCAAGTAAATTCTTAAAAATAATTTTGACAACGGTTGTGAATTAACGTCATGGACAACAAGGTTCCTTAATCAGGTTACCTTAGCTAAATACTATTTAGCTCTTTGTTATGGATATTGGGTCTTTTTTTATTTAAGATCACCAACAAGATTTATATTTTCACATGATACAAATTATTTGCCCCTTTCCTGGTTACGAAAACAGACTATTATTTACGCTGCTGTAAATTATATTTCCGAAAAAAATGAAGATTTTTTGTTAGTTCAGCATACCATTTTTAGTTTTCTACCTTAAAAATAGCGGAATGCTCCATACAAACTTCCACCCCCCATTTTAGGACAGTGGGGAGTTAGAATTAGACAAAATGATGCCTATGTCACTCTCCATCCGTTCTATTAGGTATCTCTAATTAATATAAAATCACGTCTTTCCGTTTTGCCGTGAAAGGCGGACGAGGGACACTCTTTTATGTTTATAATATTATTATGTATTATAAATTACGTTATGATAGACTTAATTAGCGTTTCAGAGAAATCACTCAGACTCATTAAATGCTTAGTTTGCAATTATTATGTTGACACTTTTATGAATGGTAAATAAATTGTAAAAAGGTGTGAGGAAGAGTTAAAAAGAAAAATCAATTACTATATCCATCTATATTTATTTCAATTATCGTATAATCAGTTGAACATTCAGCTAATTACTACTTATTAAAAATATAACAATTTAATAAAGTAAATTTACAACATAAAATCTGCTTATTCTACTCTTGTCTTATATTAAAACTGGAGACATTTATTGACTACAGAAAACAATACAATATGGTATACAATATTGGTACGCTGCTAGAAATGTATTAACTCGTTAAATCTTTAGTAAATAACTAAAGCGTTAACAAATATTGACAATTTGAAAGTTTCTTGAAAGATCTATTTCAATAAAGTTAATCGAGTTTCAGACGTTACCGCCTGGTGGCAGTAGTCAGTGTTGGATCGAACTTTCCGAATAACATTATTTGAAGTCGTAATGAAAAAGATTTCTTGGAGAGTTATTTGAGTACCTACAGATTCGCATTAAATAAATGCAACTAGAACTTTTATCCTTCTTATTTTAAACACGCTTTCAAAATTTTTCTTGTACAAACCAATGTGACGAACCGACTACTTATAAACTCAATTTTTATCCGAGACCAAATCGTTAAGATATCTCAAAATTACGAAATCTCAACCGGTGTGTTCATTGTTTTCATATCTATTGCCCAATATCAGTGAAGTCGAAAATTAGTTTTATAATTTCAGCAAGATTTTTGCTGTAAGCAATCAGGAATAAAAATATCTAACTTGTTAATTAATGAAATAGTGAAATCTGACTCATATTGATGCAATTTATTTAAGGTAATGTAGGTACACATCTTTCCTAAGTCTTTCTATTACTTAATAACTACATCATTATAAAAGAAACCATACTTATTAAGAAAATAACTATAAAAACACTTAGTAACATATTCTTACAATACATTTTTGATGACTAGAGACCAGTTGCAGTACCTATATATACGCATGACATATTTAGTTAACATTTAACTCATTTAACCCTCTTAGCTGCTTAAATGTTTATCATTCTGCATGAATTCTTATTTGTAAACACTTTAGAGATGATTTCATTAAAATATCAGTATTTATACCTATATAGAAAAGTGATAAATAAAGTATGTAAAGTATGTAATTTACCTTAAATGGGAAAAACAAAAGGAAAACAGTTGATACCTAAGTCTTAGGACATAAGACCCGCTATGTCCCCGCTAAACATTTGTACATAATAATACTTTAGGTGCCACACCTATATTATTTTTTCACACTTACGAGTAGTATTATATAACGTGAATCACATAAAAATAATCCATTAACATTAGTTTAATTTTAAACGTGGGATTCAAACATTGTCATTGCACGTTAACATTAAATATCTACTATAACTACCATGTTACATAATGTATACATAATGTCTACGTCACATTTATTTTTCAAATTCGTATTGACTATTTATACTAATCTTTAAATCCTTTATTATAAATGTTTACATGTGATAAACAGTCGGTGAGTAACACTTTATAATTTGGAATTGGCGATATATCGGTAGAAATATTCGTGACCGTAGACACGAAGTGGCATATGTTATACGATCTCATTCTCCGACAGGTACATGTCACTGATAATCTTGTCAATGGGGATCTCGCCGATGGTGGATCGGAAGAACAAGTCGACGATCAGCTGCGCCGGCACACATCGGACCAACAGCAAGGCGTGGCATAGGCGACTAAAGCGCTCCAAGTCCAGTGGGTACATGCGGTTGATATACTAGAAAATAATTTTTAAATTAATAATCTAATACAAAGTATTAAAATATTGTATTGATTCAGATATAAACCTACAAAATATTAATATATCTAACGTTTGTTAGAACAGGATCAAGTAACAATACTAGTCTAATGTTTAATTACTTAGTTACTCGTAGTTCAGAAGCTTGTAAGCCTTACAAGCTTACAAGCTTCTGAATCTTCACGACTTAACTCTATAGACCTTTACCTAAAAAAATGCTGCATATCAGTAAATATGTATGGCTTGGCCCTTTCATAACAAAAATAAAAGAAACGTAGTATCTTTCTTTGCCCTCAATGTGAAAGTAGGTGGGGCGATATCATATAATACTTGGGGAGGGTAACATAAAATCTTATAACTTGTGTTCAGGGAGGAGCTCGCTCGACAACAGGTGGTTTTTGATTCTGTTCGTATTCATATAAGTCACATACTTATATTTTTTTGGTTTTTGGTATTATTTTTATGTTTTTATTAGAACTATTAGTCATTACCAAAAAATCATGCATTATATTTTTCAGAATGGGCTCATAACGGGTTAAAAGAGACTTTTTGCAGCTTTGGGTTACCAGGAAATACGTAGCCTGTTACCCCGAATCCAACATGTGCGCAGCCGCGGGCAAAAGCTAGTATCTCACATTATTAATAATTATTATTAAATGCTGGAAGCATTATCCAAGCATGTCCAAAATGAGAATCTCTTCGACATTGCTGAGCTACAAGAAGGTAATTATTTATACTGCCCAGCCCAAGTCATAAAATATAGCTATGTCAAACACTTACTTATTACATGAATCACGGGCCGTCGGTAATTATTATTAATGCCTAGTAGTAAAGTGATAAATTAATCACTTTGTCCATCGCTTTTGGGCATTATTAATAATGGCCGATCCCTGTTTACAATTTAACCACCGCTGTCGGATATGTTCAACAGAAACAATAGACTTTCTATTTTGTCTGAAATCCTAACAGTTAAAGGGTAATAATGTCCAGTTAATCACGTCGCCCGTAACATATGAATATGGTTGTTATACAAAATGATTATTTTATGATATATTGTAAACAAACTCAGCTTATTGAGTCCCTTGCCGATATTAATAAAAAATATATATATCGCGGCTTAAGGTATGTTCTCCGAAGATTTCAATAAGTTTACACTCGAAGGCTAAGACGCTTACCCATCTTTCTACATTGCCCCTATTGAAAATGAAAGCTATTGCTGTTAATATACCGTGCAAATATATACTGTGTTTTTAAACGATTGTAATTGATGATTATATTACAAAAAGTCAAAATCCTAGAAATTCTCACCTCATTCAATATGACCCGAGAATGATCCTGAAGAGCAGCTACAGCTGTAACATCCTGAAGCCTTTTGAACTCAGGAACATGGGGAGGGCTGCTGCGTCCACGATCCTCAAAACTGGTCTTGAATAACATTATCCCTCTGATGCAAGCATACTCATTCGTATCTGGCTTCAAGTTTGCCAGGCTTATCAAAGCATTCTCGAACTTTTTCACATCATGAATATCGATCCTCGGATTGGTCGGATTGATGAGGAGCCTCAATGAAATTGGATACAAAAATTGCGCAGTGCCGAGCACGAACAGGTCCTTCCAGGACTCGACGAGCAGAAGTAGTCTATCGGAGATGCTCAGTGATGTGAAAGCTGGCATGTTCCTTGCCCATCTGGCGTTCATGAACAAAATCCTGGCAGCCGACTCACAGAGTGCTTCAGGCTCGGATGGAGTCAATATGTTTGTTATCATGAAGTTAGGTGACATGGGAATCGGCGATGAAGGACAGTTGATCCTGTTGTAATACGGGGTAGGGAATAAAGGAACAGGAATTGCAGGAATGTCTTGTTTCGGCAGTGCCAAGTCTAGGGCGGCATGGTTGGTTTCCCGGGGCGGCGAGGGACTCTTGAAGAACAATGCCATCTGTCGGCGGATTGTAGAGTTACGCGGGCCGCGTTCATGCTGAACAGCTGTAACAGTGGAGCCTTAATTTATTATAAATATAAAGTACTAAGCTTATTGATTATAATTGAAATATCTTTATTTTCTTATTAAGATAATTCATTATTTCATAGTTAATTAAGTACATTGAAATCGTATATAGCGGAGGACCGGGATATCTGGCACAAAATGGGGGAGGCCTATGTCCAGCAGAGGACTGCGACAGGTTGAATAGATAGATTGAAATCGTATTGTTCTTAAGCCTCAGTCAGAATAAAAGCTAGTTTCATTTACATATCCACCGCTGGACATAGGTCTATCACATTTTACATCAAATTATATATATACTGGTCCACTGCAGGGCACATCATAGCTTTGTGAAAATCCAAATCTTGTATAAAACCTTAAAACAGCCTAACAATAGTCACCAAAATTCAACACTCACCCTCTTTATTCATGCCCACATCTAGGCATTTGGCGAGGCGGCACGCTCGGCATTGGTTTCTGTGCGCTTTGTCCACCAAACAGGCACCAGGATTGCGTGCTTTGCAAGCGTACTGTCGGTCGCGCCTTACGGATCTTTTGAAGAAGCCAGCGCAACCGTCGCATGCGAACACTCCATAGTGTTTTCCAGACGAGTGGTCACGGCACACTGCACACGGCACGTCGTACAGGATCCGACCTGAAGGGTATAATTGAATTAATATCACAAGCATTTATAGCGCGATTTTAAAATTACGGTTTGCTTCGAGGGAGGCATTATATTACCTGCTCGCGACGCGTCGCATGTCTATTATTAAGTGAGCCTTATTCACCTTAGCCCTTAATATATATTATGAGATTTATACTCAAGTGACAGAACTATGAAAAATCGAAAATAAAAAGATTGTATGCATTTAAGTAACTAAAAATCTGGGGGCACGGCAGTGCCCCCGCCAAGTCGAGCGCGAAGCAAACACTGCCTTAACATCCTTTACAGGATCCATTTAGCCACATTTTCAGGCCCCAATTTGAGAATCTTTGGATTATACCAGAGCGCTGAAATTTTCGTCATTTAGTTAGATATAATAACATACTTTAAATCCAAAATTTCAAGTCTGTAGGTCATTTAGTTCCGACGTTAAACGAAAGCAAAGTTTCGCATTTTCGACAGATGGACACTCACTCACTCACGCATTCACGCACTCACGCACTCACTCACGCACTCACTCACTCATGATCATCAAAATAGAACTAGAAAGAAAAGAAAGAAAGAAAAGACATTTATTTAACTAGTACTTCCCATTAACTCAGAGAGCTGAAATTCGGTACAGAGTTAGGGTTTAATGGCTACATAAAAGGAAACCAATAAAAACTTGGATAATCGAAGATCTGGAGTACCTGGTGACCCTGCTTGGATAACAAAATCATCAAAATAGAACTAGTACTTCCCATTAACTCAGAAAGTTGAAATTTGGTACAGAGTTAGGGTTTAGTGGCTATATAAAAGGAAAACTATAAAAACTTGGATAATCGAAGATGCACCTGGTGACCCTGCTTAGATAACAAAAGAGCCCAGCCAAGCTATAAGAGATCGACATACCGCCTTCAAACAACATATATTCGACATGGTGGGCCGCTTCACCCAATGTCAAAAATCTGGGGGCACGGTAGTGCCCTCGCCAAGTCGAGCGTGCTAGTCCAATACAAACAGACATGTTCATGCACACAAATATTTGGAGATACTGCCCGGGGATCGAACCCGGAACCCTTGGTGTAGTAGCTGACGTCTCAATCATTACACCCAATGGGTCGTCCAATATTCATTTCAAGTTTCTACAAAAAGAAGTGAAATCCCACCAAAAACATTATGTAAAAATCTAGCCAAGTCTCGATGGAGCTGCTTGATTATCTCTAAAAAGTAATGAAATCAAGACAAAGACGTGCCAAGTCTAAGGTTCCTTACTGCGATTACTTTATTTTTATGGTTAATGTTGTGTGACTTGGCCGTTGAACATTATTTATACGTTAGTGGCTTTATCAAGCCTACAATCGACGGGTTATTGAATCACCGTTTTCCAAGTGGCAAATTTGTATTGTCAATGGGTAGCGGTTCTGGCGACAGGATAGTGCAATGGTGTCATGGAGCACCTAGTTATGTATCCTTGTATACTCTTCAACGTGTTTTTGGTGGGATATCATTTTCGTCTCAATTTCGTTTAAAAAAGAAGCTTGTGCTACATTGAAGTTATTTTCTGTAAACTGAGCCTTTGATCTTATTTAAAGAATTCGATTAAACTTAATGTTTGTAGCTGCTTCAAAATAGCCGTGTCAATCTATTGCATAATGATCATGAAATAAACATAGTAATCGTTTCTTTCGATCCGATGAACTGCATTGGAAACAATGAAAAGTAATCCATTGTGTAAAAGATAACTCCCATTAATAATTATTTTTCTCAGCTAGTGATATACCTACATTTATTTTTATGGACATAGCTTATTACTTTGATCCATTTGAATTATTAATAATAATTACAGGTTTTCAATGTTTTTACGATAGTAGAAATATTTGTATTCTTAATACAAAAGTTTACGAAAACGGCAAGCACTCATCAGTCTTTAAACTAGGCCTGAACAATATGCCTTCTAATAATAGTAAATTATATTTTGGATTTAATTTGTAAACCTAATAATTTTTCAGTCCTCTATTTATTTATTTATTTTATTTATTTATTTAAAACCAACATTATAAATACACAACATTGGACAACATTTAGTTAAAGGTTAAGGTCTGGTACATATACCCTTTATAGGCGTACACAACGTTGATAAACATTAGAATAACACATGAGATAAAAAAACTAAAATGTAAGTAACATACTAATCAGAAACACTAACAATACTGGGATCACTTACCAACCTCGAGCAAGGCATTTAGTAATTTACTCGAGGTGACAGAATGTCCATATACTTTAAACCTAAACACGACAGAAAATAAATCTAACAACTTCCGTCTGAAGCTAGGCAAGGAGTCGTGAAAATATCAATTTCCTTCAGGTGAAGTTCATTATATTCTCTACAGCATCTGGCAAGAGGAGCGTGATCTACCGAATTCTTCTAGCTGGAGGTAAAGTGAATATTTTCTTAATGGATGACGAGGTAAACGAGCCGGAACAGACAACTTTACAATCTCAAGCAGTTCTTGGCATTTAGTTTTCCGTTGATTAATTTGTGCAAAAATACTAGGTCCAGGCTAAGTCGACGCTGTCGAAGAGTGTCCATTTTAAAAAATGACAACCTAAAGTTATATGGGGATCTATGAGATATACCTGGGGATGTAAACGCAAGGTATCTCGTGAACGCGCGCTGAATACTCTCTAAGCGCTGGGAGTTAAAGAAAGAAAGGTTCCAAGCCACATTTGCGTATTCCAAGTTACTCCGAACAAGGGGAATTATAAAGAATTTTATGAGTACTAGAAAATTTAAATCCTTTGGCGTTTCTTCTTACGAATCCTAACATTTTTACTGCCTTTGTTACAATGTTGTTTACATGAGAGGTGAACTTAAGCTTTCTATCCATGGTAACACCCAAGTCCTTAATTTCTTCAACCTCAGTCAAAGCTTCATTGTTTATGGTGTATGTTGAGGGTAAAGGATATTTTTTTTTTGTAAATTTAATATGAAAACATTTACTGACATTTAAGGCCATACCATTTGATTGACACCATTTATATATGTTATCCAAATCCTCCTGAATAAGCTGAACATCGTATAGGGAATAAACTGGCCTGTAAATTTTTAAATCATCTGCAAACAAACCAAAATCACAGTTCTTAATATGCATGGCTATGTCATTGATGAATATAAGAAAAAGTATAGGTCCCAAATGGGAGCCCTGAGGTACACCTGATGATGCATAATATACCTTTGATTCATACCCATCAACAACAACCATCTGTGGTCTCATTTTAAGGTATGATTCAAACCAGTAAAGTAGGGCACCGCTTACACCAATAGAATGTAATTTTATTATGAGCATCGAATGGTTGACTCTGTCAAATGCACTGGCAAAATCAGTGTATATGGCATCCACCTGAGTTCCGCTATCAACATTCTGCGCGACTTTAGTAAGAAATGCCGCCAAATTAGTCTGTGTTGAGCGCCCCTTTCGAAAACCATACTGGTACTCAGTTAATGATTTATCTACATGGTTAATAACTATAGAATTAATCACAGACTCAAACAGTTTAGAAAAAGTTGATAAAATGGAAATAGGGCGGTAGTTTTAACATCATCAGCATATCCTTTCTTGAGAACAGGTATTATTTTGGCCTTTTTCCACTCATCTGGAAATACACCGCTTTGAAGTGATCGGTTAAAGATTAAAGTTAGTGGTTGGGATAAATAAGAGCCACAACGTTTGACAAACACGGGAGGTATTTTATCAGTACCAGCTCCCTTATGCACATTGAACACATTGAGATTTTTTATCATATCTATATATAGATATGATAAAACAACTTTATTGCATGTTAGTAAACAAATTATACAACACAACAGATAACAACAAAAGACAAGTACATCATATGCGGCCTTATTGCTAAGGTAGCATTTTTTTCCAGACAACCTTTGTCGAGATCGGAGCCCCATGAAAGATATATGTTTCAGAGGTACTTAATGATAAGATTAAGATAGATAGAAAGTTTATGATACTTTAAAACTACAAAATTTGTATTTAGTATAGGCTTTGCCCCGCGGTATTACCCTCGGTATAAGCTATTCTAACATATTTAAACGTAGCCTATGTGTTTTCCTGGGTGTCAGCTAACTAAATACCTAATTTTTGAAAACAAGCTGTGTACATCGCTTCGTTGAAACACGCATATCATAAACACGCGCGCCAAAAGGCACGTCAAAACCGAGCCTAGACATTTCAGGGACTACCCGGAACCTGTTTCGGTGTATGTACCGTATATTAATATTCATATGCATGTATTAAAAATCAGTTATTGCAATATAACAAACAGACATTCTAATTTTATTTATGTGTATAGATAATAAAATATTCAGTGACGGTGTTGCGACTAAACGATATTCGGTAACGCATCCTTACAACGTTCCGCGCGATTAAAAATCTCAGAGCACCTCTCTAATAGACAGGTTCACTTAAAGTTAACTGCGTCATTTGTCATCTTTTTTGTAAATGGAACGCCAGTTTGGCTAGCCGAAAATTGTTTTCAAATCACAATCCCATAGGAGGGGTCTCTTCCAAGCCCGCCAATGGTTGGTAGATACTTAAGTCATAAATCAAAGGTTCCGGGCCCGTGCCGCCCCACCCTAACTACTCTCCCGTTTAAAAGGTCAACGATTTGACAATACAATTACATACGAGATATATACTGCAGTATAGGTTAATTATTATGTATAAGGTAAATTTATATAGTTCAATAGTGACACATATACACCTAAATAAATTGAATCTTCGATTTGTAAAAGGGTTCTGTTAACGTTATTTATGTACTAATTCTGTAAAATATATAATGTTGACAATATTTTGTAGTATAATTTGTCAAATTATAATTTGTAGCCACACGCCCATAAAAATGGTAATTACTAAATGTCTGTTGTTAATATATTCTTGTTTATATAAATATTACAAACAGACATTGAATTATATTTATACCTATGTAGAGGTAAGAATTGGTAAGTGGCATTTGTCTTTTACTATTGCAGGATTTTTTTGGATCATATGGCGTCTTCAGTTCTAGACATGCTAGTATCTATTTGTGTAATCAATAATATTCCAGTCCCGCTCAGTCTTTATTTTCACAATTAGTTTAACCTTTCAAGTAGTGCAAAATAAATATAATTTTACAATAAATCTCTACTCTCCATCTAAGTTTTATTTTAAGAAAACAATGAAGCTTTTTTCTAGAATGTAATCGTAGCGCTAGGGTTTTTTTTGCTGTTTTCCATTCTTTGCCATATTAGTGTAGTCTTTCGTTTCGCATTTTTGTGTTGTGTGTGTGTGTTTTTTTATATGTATAATATTTGTCTATATTTATTTAATATTTTTTGTATATGTAGCTTGAGAATTATGTTTATTTATCAATGCTATTTCTTCATTGTATATTTTTTTGTTATTATTTTATTTGGAACATTTTTTTTACCGCACCACTTTTATTTCTTTCTACATGACCTTAAGTTAACTGGTAGAGAATGTAATGCGGCATAAAGTTCGACTTTGTACACCTTTTTATGTGCAATAAAGTTTTAAATAACTAAATAAATCAAAAGACGCATGCCTACTACCAAGCAAACACACGGCGAGTCGACTCCGCCCTATCCCCGCCTGCCAATTAATAACGTACAAACAACTGGCAAATGTGCAAGACCCATTGTGGTTACCCACGAGAGAGTTAATTGTTTGATGATTGATCACTTTGTTTGGAAGTCTTTGAATGCAGTCGGAGAGTGGGGATGTATGTGATTCGGAACTACGAAATTAAGTCTAGGTTTTAAATGTTGCGATATCGTGTTCAATCAGGTTTTAATCTGATAATGCCAAGTTTTATTTTTGTTTATGTACACCATGCTTAACACTTTAGTATTGTCGCATTGGATTTAGATTTAATGTATTTTAGTTTTTACATTACCAAGCATAACGGAACAAATATAGGAATAGCTTTAATACAATAAAAATTTTATTTTCCAAATAACTATAAAGTGCGGCATTGTGAGTTCAAAATAATATATTTTCAATTAGAACCTATTTTATGTAACATATCTAAATATGTTATATTTTTTTAAATCTTAGTTTTCTGGACAGGTTGAATGTATTATTTCGACACCAATGTAAAGCAAATAAGCAAAGACCATATCCGCCTTGCGAACAACACTACCCTTGCTGGTACTCACCAGTAAGGGTAATGCTTTTATCTCTTAATCATTTTGAATTAAATCAAACCGGTCGAATATGAATTATGAGTGCTCTGGCATCAAAAATCAACTGACAAAAAGAGCGAACTGCGTTCTTCTGACAAAAGGCGATCGTTTTTGCACCGTCCGCCAAGTCCCACGACCGTTTAGCATCTTACAAGATAATACAGCTTTATTAAATACCCAAACACGGCGTAGTCAATAAGGCACAAAGGCAGAACCATTGATTCGGCGGAGTATTCACTTGCAGGAAGCCCGGTGTCGAATGTAATCGACAAAAAAATTACAATGAACTGCCATAGACAGGGTGGAATAATGTTAAGGAGTGGGGCTGGGTGAATAGTGCCGTCTCAATAATGCTCAGATAATGACAGGTCCGTATTCGGCGGGCTCATCCGCTGACTGTGAATTGGGTTTTGATGGAACCGATTGTAATCGTTATGGGAGATTTTTATGTCAACAAAATTAAAGCGTAAGTACGTTTTAATTTTGTTGACATTAACATATCGTTAACGTGCGTGGTGATAAACATATTTAAACAGTAATAAATTACGGTAACATCACTAACTAATAAGCTACCAATGTGGTCATAAAGTAATTAACCGTCGCATCACAATGTGTTGGGTTGGATACCGCGAACGGGGAGTATCCGTGCGACCGCTCACCTGTGCGACGTGCGTGACAGTTGACTAAACACTTTTAGGCGCTTCACACACGATTCAGGGCAAGTAGCTTTGTTATTACACCATGTTAAATTGACTACCGATTTTATGTAATGGTTGAAAAGTTAGCTAGTATACCAAAGATTCCGGGGAAATAAATAAATATTCACTAACATTCGCACAGCGCC
Organism: Leucinodes orbonalis; assembly: GCA_019425675.1. Classification (NCBI taxonomy): domain Eukaryota; kingdom Metazoa; phylum Arthropoda; class Insecta; order Lepidoptera; family Crambidae; genus Leucinodes; species Leucinodes orbonalis. Next base: position 13,872 of record PQWD01004583.1, read on the forward strand.
ATCTAGCCCCAAACTAAGCATTAGCCTGTGATATGGATACTAAACAACGGATGAACATACTTATATACTTTTTGTAAATAAATACATATTATACATGGAAAAGACCCAGACCAGTACAAAAGCTGCGCCAAACAACATGTATATAATATTGATGGTCAATGTTTTAGGATGTTCATGTTTGTTTTTACCTTTTCACCGCCATTATCATTTAATGGACGAAAGCTACATTTAGTTTCTAAAGAACCTTGATAAAAAAACACCTTTAAATTTAATCGTTTTAATACACACAGCAACAACAAACAACATTATTCAACTATGTATAATTACATTTTAAAAAGACAATCTTTCCCTTTTATAAAGATATATTTTTATTACCAACTATGTGTCTACAAACGGTTTGCAATAAATATTGAATAAACATAAATCAGCACTGTAAAGCAAATATGAACTGAAATCTGTTGCATATTTGGCAGTATTTATTTTTATAAACGTTTGAAGTGATATTTAATATTTAAGCCGTGATCGAACACTGCTAGAGTTAAGCTTCCCCCATAATTGGCCACTCACAGTTTGTATGTATCCCGCCGAGCTGTACCAGATTACGTACACGTATGATATGTGGTAGCATAGTGACTCGTTAAGCTATTTTGTCCCACATCACATAAAAGTGATTTTGGGGTCTTAAAAGTTGAATGCTTAGACCTCTCAGAAGCCCATAAGTAATTTATTTGTGGTATTAAATCAAATAGCCTTAATTTCAATATAGTAGAACTGTAAACAAGTTAAAGTAAACATTTATTGTTTAACTTATTTATAGCAAACATGGTGATGATGATGATAAAATTATTGAATACAATATATGTACATAGTATGTAAAGGACTAACTACCCTTTAGCATTGCTTTTCCATAATTATCAATAGGGTAATTCAAAAAATGCCCAGCAGTTTAGAATAGGTAAATAAATGATCTATTATAATTGACTATTAGCGTAGAAATTTTGTAACTATTCAGTGAAATAAAATAAATATATACCTACTAATATATTTTTAAATGTATTACTTTGTTAAACAATCATTGTTTGACGTCTTCTATGAAAGTTTACGTTAGTATGTTTCCCGCCGCCTTTCCCAAGTTCATCTCAAAAAACAAGTCACCAAAAATACGAGTACACCAAACGATTGCATTTCTAGGGATATCTCTATATCTCTAGTGATCGTGCTAGTATTACATTGAATTGAAATCTTATAAATATGCTTCTAAATTAGTTTACTGAAAATAATAATTTAAATCATAGCACACGTCTTTTATAATTTAATGATTCGTTAAATATATTAAGACATATTGAGAAAATTATTTAACTATAATTTTTATTTAACATAGCTATCTATCATTCTTTATTAAAACGTTAATTGTATTTTTAAAAGAAATAGTTTTACGATCATAAGAACTTAAGCATAGGTCCGTAGTTATTTCAGTTTGTCTCATTATATTGTATTTAAAACATCCCAAACAACAAGGATGTCAATTATTATTGGGCGAACTACGCGTTCATTACAGTGACGTAACAAGCTATTTCGTGTGTACCACCCCTTAATTGCAATGCGTGGGATCAAACGAGCCAATTTTATGAGTTAGAAATTGTTTGCCCTATCTTTTCCCACAACAATATTGTATTTTGCAATTGATAACACAATGAGAGGACACGGATGTGTCTGGTCATGCGTAGTTTATATTGCGCCTACTTTAATTAGCCATACCATGGAAGGTAAGTATTCTACAACACATTTATTATATTGTGTGAATAGGTAGTCTGGAGCCAGAGTACATAGCAATAGCATTTTTATAATATTTTGTATATCTATCAATTTAAGGTAAACTGAAATAACAGGTGATTTTAAATCTTTATAAGTATTGTATATGATACTGCTACAGATAAAATTAAATTAAGGGAAAGAAAATATTTGTTCATTCGGATAATATTACCTATATAAAATCATATGGTAGGTAAGCTCATATGAAGCATATTAATTAAAATAACAAATACATACGTTTTCGGAATTTCTCCTGCATCAATGTTTTCCAATAAACACGTAATCTAGCGTTCAGTGACTAATAACGAACAAACGTTCGGTGCCCAGGCCAATTTGCGATCGCGCAGGGGTGAGAGCGGGCAGATGCGCGCGCGCATCCGTGAGAATAGCGCCACTCGTTCACCTGGGTCACGGCATCTCGTGACACATAATTAACCAGCTCTAATGTTGTGATCAGTCCATAGTTCACGCGTTAGTCATTCTGTCATTAAATGAGCCGCCATCCGGCTGCTTCTCATTTAGTAAACTTCCCATTTCGTAAACCTCAAATTATACCTATCGAAAAGTTGCGTTTCGTAAACATTTCATTTCTTCATACATTTAATCCCATTTGGTAGACTTCGTTACTATTGTTATTTTTGTACGGTACAGTTAGTGTCAAGTTAAATTGAAAGTAAATAAAGGTTTTAAAAAGCTTTACAGTATTAAGATAGATTCTCGATCAACAAAAATCGGTTAATGTCTATCAAAATACCATATGTCGCAAAAGTAAAGGAACGTACGCAATTTTGTTTCTGCTTCAAATAAACATATTATAAATACATACATTATTGCTCTGATTAATTTCATTATATAAATTTTTGTAGGTTTTACAGTAATGGCGAAATGATATCAAAACGAAGGAAAAGATCCATCCAAAACGATATACAAATTAACACTTTACTTGGCGATTCCAAAAATTTAAAAAATAATTGAACAATTTTTTAATAAATTTATAATGTTTTGTTATTGGCTTTGTAGTGTTTCTTTTTAACTATGTGATTTTTAACTACATATTGTTTTTATTTATATACGAAATCTGTGATTAGTGTTTATTTTTTATAGTTGATTTTGCATGTTATGTTATAACGGTGTAGGTGTCGGGTGTGAACCCGACTATTGATCTGGGATTAAAAATATATGACAACATTATTATTATTTTCGTGTTAAATTTTACTAACTTGACTATACTCATTTCAACAAAAAGTTTACTAAATGGGAACTAACACATGAAATTACTAAAATGTTTTCGAAATGGGAATAAATGTACCAAATTTAGAATGTTTACCAAATGCAACTTTTTGATAGGTACATATTGAGGTTTACGTTAAAAAAATCCCCCAACTTATTTAATATGACTGATGAAACGTTTTACGACCTCGTTGACGTTTTGGGTAAGAGTTCTTTCGATCAATTTAGTGTGGTTGAACAAAATGAACTAAATTATGTGTGGTAAATATTTAGCAGTTACAAACTTTGATGTATACTTTACGTTTTTTTGTGATATCCCTAATAATATTTGTCTTTAAACGAAATGATAACGAATACTTTAAATAATAATTACCTAAATAAAATACATTACCTACATATTTTTGACTTGTTACTTACTTGACGAAGTCGGCAACGCAGACATGTCCATTGTGAAGGTGCCGAATTCAAACTGTCATAATTTCTGAAACAAAATAAAACAATTACTTTGCAAATAAACCCTTCAATAACTAAACCAATCCATTGCATTTTCACACAGTCCTTCGTGTGAGAAATCTTCGCGGTTAACGCTAGAGGTTTTCAAGTGCACTTGAAATACTAACATGCAAAAAGAATCGATCAAGAATAATCGCAACAAATGTAAGAAAATAATGCTTCATTGTTCGGCGGTTTGGTGGCTGACATCTTTTTGACACAAAGCCGAGGGCACTCACGTTTGTTCATTATTCACATTGTTCTAAAGGCCCGTTGAGCTAAACGGCCGATTCGCGGAGGGCTATCGACTATTGAAAGGACTATTGACAATCGCCTATTACAACTAAGCACAAAATCGAATTAATTTTAAATACTTTTAGGCGTCATTTGTGTCTGTGAATTTTTATATTATTCTTAACCTAATGAAAACTTAAAACATATTCAAAAGCAAAATAAAATAATAACAAAGATCTAAGGGCCTTATTTATTTGATATCAATTTTATGTGTATGGAGCCTGATAATAAATAAATTCATATCTTCAACCTATCGCAGGCCACTGCTGTACTGTGTTCCGCAATTCTCATCTGCCTCAAAAAGTATCTTATTTTATTGCAATCGAAAATTCTATTAAAATGATAAGTAACGGAAGTATAATTATTGGTTTGCAAGAATTTTTCATTTGTACCTACGGAATGGTAAAACGTGAATTTAATACAGAAATATTCAATTTTTTAAATATCAGCATCATTGAATCTGCACTGCCTTCCGAGATAATAGGGTATTTTTAACGTAATTCATAGTATAAAATTTTTAGTGTGAAAGTGTATGTCTGTTTGTTTGTACGAATTTTGCGGCGAATCAAAACAACGTAAATTCGGCGACTGAATTTTAATTATTTGAAGGGATAGCATAGGCTAATTTTAAAAATATTTGCCATAATTACATAATAGAAAGCAGTTGCATGTATTAATGACAGTCCGGCCTTATATTTTTATAGGGAAATGACATTTGTGTGAGACTCCGCAAAATTAATACAGGTTTCTATCTCCAAATTAAAGGACATACTATTCTATTCTATTATTTAGGTCTTGAGTAGCGTATTAAAATAATATTCTGTTTCGGGTTCTGTTCTGGGTTTTAAATCAGAATAAGGAAACTGTGTTACTCCGAATGTAACGCAAGCGAAGACGCGGGCAAAATTTATTATTATATAAATGCTTGAAATATTCTTGCCTCCTTCAATCTATTAAGGATAATCCATTACCTACCAGCCAACATCGACCTACTCGCCACCTAAACCAAGCCGATCTATACATCTGATTACTAGACGGATTCCGATTTTTGCCATTTGGCTTCCGAGCCCCTAAAAGCCACGTTATATGCAATAAGTCTCGGTAAACTTGCTTACAATCAAAGTCAAATATATAAAAAATACACAATATTAAAAGGACGTCTTAAGCATACTGAAGATGCTTTTTATCTATTCTTGCCATTATTCAACATGCGATATTGTTTGCGTCAACAAGAACAAAGCACGGTAGCTGAGCTCCCAAAGATTTTGTTTGTTTGTCGGTCACTCTGATGTGGAATTGCATACTTTTTGCATATAAATAATTACAGTTTCGCGAAACAGGTAATTAGACAGGGATAATCCGGGTAAGTATAGATGGACAATGGAAACGTTAAGCCAGTGGGTCGAAAGGGGCTCAAATCGCACGGGAGGGTTACCAACAATGCATTTACAATAATAACATCGGGAAGTCGGTAGCTTCTTGCTTTTACACTTGGACGCACAAAAAACTGCATAGTTATCGAAGCCGAAAAGGCAGCATCTATTCATATTGTTAAACACGGTGTAATAGACTGTAACGTTTAATAACAAAATGTGTTCTTAGTATATAAACGTAGTACGAGTATATTCGTAAAATGATGTAGATAAGTCAATAATTAATTCCTGATGAGAATAATTTCGCCTAAACGTCGAGAAGCGGTGCTAAGCTATTCAATTCTAAGGTGGTAAATGGCTTAAACCACTAAATGTCAATATATAATAAATCCAAACATATTGTAATTTAACAATACCTGACTTGAAAGCTTTAAACAGACTACAATGGTGCCAAAATTGTGTTTTCAAAAATAAAAGTTTCTAAACACACTAACTCTCTGAACTGCAGAAATTCTCCTGGAACGTAAAAACCGGTTGGATTCCTGTACTACAATTGCGTACGGGGGTAATGAGTGGTTTTTGCAAATTCCTGAATAATAGTACCAAAACGATATTGGATATAATTAAAAGGTTTATTGTATTTCAGGATTTCATTTAGAGCTTTAACTATTAGGAGGTAGCGTTAGCATTGGTTTAAAACGGGTCACTCACAATTGTTTCAAACGTCCACGAGTTTCGATTGGTGTAAACAACCTGTTAAGATTAACTTCCAATAGCCGTGTCCGTAGCACATTAATACTGCGAACTTTAACGACATAACAACTACGTAAAAATTAATTTTAATTTAGATGTAATTTAACGCGATCAGTCATTTGTGAATTATAGGGATTCAATTAATTTTCTTAACGCGTTTTAGTAAATTCTATTCTATTGTTGTTTTAAGTAGGTACCCTTATAAAAGGGAAACGTAGGGTGTGTGCTCATCGCTACTATCGCCTAATAACTAAATTTTACTAATTGCTGTTGCCCAGAAATTGAGATTGTAGCTTGTAAAATTGAATGGCTTTTATGAATATAACACCGATAGTTCGATCTGTCTAATAATACGCACACTAGGCAGAACTTGCTAACTTGTTATACTTCAACTTTAAATGTCTTTAGCTAAACAATAATGACTAACTAATGGGAACACATAACACGCATCGAACTAAGACAATTAATTGGTTGTGGGTACAGTTATCCCCATCGAGTACTTGGCAATCAAGAATAGTTTTCGAGAATCTTAAGGGGAAGCAATGATAATAATCGTAGAAATAAAACATACTGAAACAACACGCACCCGAAATATACTTTGAAATTTCTAAAAAAGAACATTTTATTATTACCTATTAAGCTAAAAAGGCATATCATGCACTCGAACTTATAAATACAAGCGAAATCACTCCATCAATGAAATATAAAGACGTATTTGAATAAAAATACGAATCCTATATTCCGTTCGTTTCCAATCCCATTTAATTAAAAAAATATGAGTGAATAAGCAAAAATTGTGGTACATAAACTCATATAATTTAGTTTATTATACTTCTCTCTCTTCAACCTGTCATAGTCCACTGCTGGTCATAGGTCTCCCCCTTTTTGTGCCAGATATCCCGGTCCTCATATGTCGCAGAACCGATGGCCGTTGGAGCAGACGAGTTCTTGAGTGGAGACCGCGTCTTGGCAAGCGTAGCGTAGTACGCCCTCCGGCCGATGGACCGACGACTTGCGAAAGGTCGCTGGTGGAAACTGGATGAGAAAAGCGGTGGACCGAGATATCTGGCGCAAAATGGGGGAGACCTATGTCCAGCAGTGAACTGCGATAGGTTGAGGAGAAAGAACCCGGTCCTCTGCTTTTCTCATCCAGCCTCCACCAATGACTAATAATAACTATAATACTCATTGTAATATAATATTCTATGGCTTCAAGGATAACCTATGAATAAGTGTTGATTTGCAAGCGCTAGCAATTCGCAATGCATAAAGTAAGTCACCATATTACCACATCATTATCTTTCATAGATTTAATACTAACAATTAGTAATGAAATCCAGTACTCTTGCAACGCGCATCATATTGAGGTATAGGAAATATCGGGATATAATTTTTATATTAAAATAGGAAGCATGGAAGCGTTTGACGCCAATAAATCATCTTGAAATTTCATATTTAAATTCAGCCGAGTGTATATTAATAATATAAGATTCTCGACAATTGCATCTTATGATATATGCATAAGTATCTATACGCTTTATTATTTATTTATTATTATTATTTACCGCGTGTTTCCAAGTATGATTGTCTTATAAAATCAGCTCTCATATTTTTAGACAGTTAACAAACAGTGCATTGTGAATGTTGTTTGTCATTATGGTTTTACATTAGGAACACTAAACACAAACACTGTTGAAGATTTTGAAAACCCATTCAATCGTTTAATATAATATTCACAACAAAATATTGTTAAGTTGTCTTTAAGCTGAAAAGCTTAATTTTAAATTTTATTAATTTAAAATGAAGCTTTTCAGTCTATACGTAACATGTGTATATTAAATTGTCGTGTCACAGTGTTACCATAAATGACCAGATGGATCGATTTTTGTGAAATTTTATATGCATTTTGAGTAGGTCTGAGAATCGACTAAATCGGCTTTCATATCCCTTATCGGTAAGGGCTAACCGCCTCTAACATTTTACTTATTGTTTATATTGTGGCCTGACTAAATACATACAATCCTTAATTTTTACCCACAAACACTTATCTTTATAGTTAAATTACTCCAAGCCTCTTTTACTCGTATACCACATTCTTACAAAAAAATGAGTTTTTTTTCTCTATACTAGAAATTATCTTGACACAATTTATATATAGCAAAACAACGTTTTCCGGCTGAGCTAGTTATGTCTAGAATGTTTTCTGTTGGTTTACAAAAAGTCAAATTTCAGCCTCAAATCGCTACGTTTTTTGTGATGAAATGGATAGTCACAAAATTGGTATCGTTGGATCGAGTAGCTTGCACTATATAGAAATTAAGAATGCATATTTCAATCAAACACTAAGAATAGTTCAAGTCACTCGCCTACAACCAATGATAGTGCCCGACCGTGGAATCAATATTGAGTTTAAATTTGCAAGGTCCGATTAAATTGGATTCCTTAAGTATTGTTTGATAAAACACTTTATAAATAAAAACTAGTTGGATTGCATGCAGAAACGTTGATGGTAGCAAGTTTAGCACTGTAATTGAATACGTTTTTTTTATAGATAATGAGATTGGAAAAATGTTAATAATAATTTTGTAATACAATATGCGAAGACATGAAAGTATTCGGAGTTCACATATCAAAGTTGTTCACTTATATGTAACGTACCTCAGGTGCGAATACTGTGCAGGTCCCTACGCAGTAGACGCGCGCGACTTACAGCGCCGCCGATAGTGTTATGCTGCGATCGGGCGAACGCCTCGACTTACAACCCTGTTGCACCCAATTCGCAGTAAAATTAATCTGGAATATTCCACATTTCATTTCCACAAGTCGAAGCTCAGTTTCACTGTACAGGTATTTCAAAAGGTGAGTGTTAAGTTTTACCATGCTTTGTATAAAAAGCTTAAGTGCCGACGAACGATTTTGCATTTATAAAAATAACGTGTGACATTATCAACAATTGCTGAAACATAAGCTCTGATATATGAACTTGCAGCAGCAATAAATAAAAATACATCACTCACTACAGAGTAATGATAACTTACACAATTAAACTTAAAGAGAAAGCTGATCCTAATGCGACTTGGTTTTAATATGATTTGCAATATTGAATTTGTTAGTATAGAGGTTTTTGGTAACAACGTGATTTGGATAAAAATGGAAAAGTCACGCATCCAGCGATGGAGAGAGCTATGCTGGGGGTTTCTCTGCGTGATCAAATTATAAATGAGGAGATCCGTAGAAGAACTAAGCGCACTGACATAGTCACTCGCACTACTAAGCTGAAGTGGCAATGGGCAAGGCACATAGCCAAAGAACCGATGGCCGTTGGGCCCGAAAGAGGCAAATGCATCGTAGAATGGCCACCCACAAGATGGACAGATGACATAAGTAAGGTTGCGGGTGGCCGCTGGAAGCAGTTAGCTTTCGACCCGGTCGAAAAGAGGAAGGAGGGTCAATGAGTGGAAGATTGGGAGAGGCCTATGTTCAGCAATCAACATCATGTAGCTTATATGATGATAATGAAGTCACAAATAATAAATAAATAGGTACAATTTATAATATGTACTAATTAATGTCTATATTTTAGAAATTAATAATTTTACTTTTCACTGTATTTTTTTTATCTTGTCCCAATTCTTGTCCTTATGGTTATTATTTGATACGTCATAATCATGTCAGAAATACAGGTTCTGAACCTAGTTTCGCAGCAGATGCTACGAAAGGATAAAATATTTTTTGGTGCTGTTTCAAAATTTTAATAACATTTCAGGTGAAATAAAGTATTTAGGTTTTTATAATTTTGAAGGCCAAGGCTTTATATAACTATGATCTTAAAATTTCTAAACTTAATACAAATTCAAATCCACGTTTTATATCCAGTTTCACACGTCTAGTCCACTTCAGTGAATGTTTGTTATGATTTTTGCATCAGAACTAGTGATGGTTAACTCGAGTACCTAACTCGAGTCAACTCTCGAGTTGAATTCTCTCTTACTCGAGTTCGAAAACCGATATGGAGCGAAGTTTTCCGATAATTTGACTATTTTCATTTCGTTCACTGATATTCATTCATTCATAACAAACAAACAAGTGTCATTACGTGTAGATTTGTGGTTATCTTTAAAGTGCCGGACTGCTATATAATTCCATAGTTTAATTTATAGTAAATACTATTTTAATTAAAATTCGAGCCAAAAATACTTGAATAAATAATGCGATTTCAAACAATAACTTTTTGTTTCTTTACTTAGTAGGTATAACTCTCCCAAAACATTATAAATAAATAATATAAAAAAATTAAGAATTGAAATTTGTCTATTCAAATTTTTGAAGTATTTATTATGCCAAGCTGAGGGAATAATTTGGAAAAAACTCAGAAAAACATTACGAGTTTTGTTTTTTACGAGTTGGCACATCACTAATCAGAACCATCCGTTACGTTTCTTTCAGCAAATGTGCGACGGAGAAAATAAATTTACCGTGAACTGTACAATGAAACCTTCATCTGTTGCTTTCGAATATCGAATTCTTCGCAAAATTTAAGATAACATTCTGATACCGATTTACAAATTTAAAATTTATTTGATAGAGATGAATAATGACAACAGCAGGGATGGCTGGATTCATAGTGTATGTACCTATACGTATATGCATGTTCACATAGACCCGCATATTGCGTTCAAGTATTGTATAAACCACTTTAAAAAACAATTTCCAAGAACTTGACGTCAGCGTAAGGACCTACCGCAATACACGACGGGAGGTCTTGTGAATAACTAACTAAGTGCAATAAGTTTACTGGGAGACTCGGTACTAAATCGTCTAGATACGTACCACTGCAGTGAAGCGATCGCTCCGGAAATCCATATAGTTTCGAGATGAGAGTACAATATACCAACAACAGATATAGACTTTTGCCTCGGGCGACAGATATAAGGTATTTTGACAGGCAGTGTTGACGGAAAAGAAAATATATTTGCATATAGTGTTTGGTTTCCTTCAACGCTGCATGGACAGACGTATGGCCGTCCCGTTAATTTAAGTACATTTAAGCGTCGCAGGTGTATTCAATAATATTCTACCTCAGGTTGGTGAGCAAAACCAATATTTTGGATCCCTCACATGCAGGATAGAAAATATGAAGACGGGTACAACTTGAACTTTAAATGTTAGATGTTTCATAAAGTAAATGAAGCTAAATAAAATCTGCTCTTTAGATTTTTTTAATAATTTTACTAAACGAGAACCATTTTGCACAAGTAACATTTTATAACCATATAATAAGCAATAACAAACAATATTTTGTTTGGCTAAATTAACTTTATTTAACATTAATAAAAATTTCATCATTTTTTTGTGTAATGATTGAGACGTCTCCTGCTACACCAAGGGTTCCGGATGCGATTCCAGAGCAGAACAAACATTTGTGTGCATAAACCTGTGTATTTGTATTGGTCTAGGTATTTCAACGTATAATTTGTATGCATTCACAAAAATGCCAATTGTATTTTTGAAGCCACATATAATTTACATTTAATTTTGCAACTTAAAAGAAACTTGAACAAGTTCGTAATATAAAAAAAAACTGTTTGTGTTTTTATACTTATTTCATAATTATCTTGTTGATAGCTAAAGACTTTCAGTACCACCAAAAAATTACAAAAATATAAAGAAACCTAAATTAAATAAAACTATTGCCGAAGTTTTGAAAGCCTGTTGAATGCTGTTTAAGCAAACTTCCTTTGGGCGGTTTCCCCGAAACAACCTGTTGATACATTCGCGTGCACGTCTTAGGATTGTCGCCTGTCGGGCTTATTTCAAAAATAAATAAAAAAATAAATATTATTTTCATTTAAAGAAATTTTACACTTTATTAATTAAGGTCGAAATCACCTTTTAAACAAGTATATATGCCTGTGACCAGGTGACCGCTCTTTTTAACTACAGTTATACATTATTAAACAAAAATGAATATTTTAGTATCAGAATACTTAATAAGTATTCTTTACAAACATAATAAATATTACTCAACTTTAGCCAAATACATTATGTTAACTCTAACATAATTTATTTGGTACTATACACTAAGTTTATTTTCCCGGGCAGTAAATGATTTTAATACACAATCATAAAATACATACTCTAGACATTGTGGCTAAGATCACAATTTGCTTAAAACATAAATATCCCATTATATGGTCACAGTATGATTACGATACTTTAGAATGAAAAAACAAAAAACATTATGTTTTTAACAAATTGTTATGACATAACAAAAATACTTACAGACAAAAAATAAAAGAAACACATTTCGGGCACACAGTGCGTGCGATAGAAACCGGAACTAACGTCCTAGCTTGCCTTTCAAAGCACGTTAAGGTAGATCTCGACAGTATAAAAAAAATATCTATTAAAAGTGATAAAAAGAAACTTATTACTGCTTAATTTATAAACCAGTAATTTTAATAATCTACAATAACTTACTGATAAGAAATAATAGGTAAGTTGTATATGGAAACAGTAATATTTCGTTGTTTACAGCTATTTCCTTTATGAGAGTCTAAATTATAATAATAAGGCTGGAATCAAGGACCATTTCAACAAAATGGCTGCTTTCATTCATATAATTTCAGCCCACACCTATCAGACCGTTAAATTAACTGTTTTGAATATTTTTACAGTCGTCTGTGAAAATAAGCGTGAAAAATGTAACCTTTCACTTCAATAAAATCGGTCCATATTGAATATAAAAGCTGTTACAGTCGATTAGATATTCAAATCAGGATCGCACTAAATTTTGGAACAACACTAGCATAGTTAGAAAGCCCTTTATGAAGCTACTGTTAAATGATATTAGCCACCGCTATTTTATGAACTAGTACTTTGACCAAATGCTGTTCATTTTTGGTAAAAGGTTCACTCTGGGCTTAGGACCGTAATCGGCTGCGTTATTTCTAGAACAGTTTGGTAGCTCATCAGTGCCTTGTTCATTATTTAGTAAAAGGGTCCCAAAAGGTACATGCTGGAATCCTTTACACTCCAAATAAAATGTAACTTTTTTGTATTATTTTCTTATGAGCATCAGAATCAAGGTCAAGGTACTTTGAGTTCACGGTCTAATTTAATATGGTCAATTCAACAAAAAGCAGGTATTTTAGATTTGTGACAGTGTGTAGGTAAAATGCGTATCGTCTACACGACGCGACGGCGCTTCAACTTCGTAGAGATTGTCGGAATCAGCTACGATTCTTCGTAGCACTACTATTCTACGAGGTCTTCTTAAATGGAACGCGTAATTTGTATATTAAACGTTTGATTTGCAAGACATACTTGTTGAGATACCAAGATCGTTTAACATAAATATCTCACTTTCATAATAAAATGTAATTTTTATTATTTATGGAATTCGCAATAGCGCGCTTAGCATTTTTTTTAAAATTCGCCGATAGCTTATATTCCAATATTAGCGAGTTAATATGCAACCGTGATAAACAATGAGCACTTATGGGTTATATAAGCATACAATGAAACTATTAGGTCTTGGGCAACACGATGTTCAAATGTAAAAAAAATATAGAATAATAAATGAAAACTTACATTATTCAGTTGGTATGTACAGTAAAAAAACACACATAAAACGCAATCACATAACTCAAGTCACTGGCACAAAGTAGTATACTGTCATAAAAAAAAAGTTGTCAAATTATATTTCGAATTTGGATCACCGGGGAGAGGTGTTGAACGAGCTGCGTCGGGTCGCACAGTGAGTAGACGCGGGCGCAGGCAGCGGCGGGGGGATGCACCCCACTGCAAATCCTCTCATTTATCCGCAACTTTACAAAGATATTCTGTTGGTACGCATCGACGCTCGAGCCGTTGTACTCTTTGCGCAGACGTTCATGTTAATTAAGTCTTGTGTTTACTGCAGGTTCTTTAGAGTTTGAATTTCTTAGAAAACAAACCGGATCAATTGGTACATTGATATAATCGCGATACTAGATTTTATGAAAATAGTGGACAAGAACATTAAATTTTTCCAACGTTTAAATAAATATCCACTGACATTCACTCAGCGCTATCTAGCCCCATTTTAAGCGATGAGCTTTCAGTATGGGTATTAAACAATGAATACACACTTTTTGTGTTAAGAAATACAAATTAAATTAGAATCACTCAGACCAGTGCAGTCAGCCATATTCAGGCAGACAAACGTTTGTAGTGACCGGGAATAGGACCTGGAACCCTTCTATAGCTGACTTCTCAACCATCACATCACATGGGTCGTCATGTTTAATGTATTTCTCTCTCTCTCTCTCTCTCTCTCTTTAAGACTATTTTATTCAGCTGATTGATTTCCTTTTTTGAATGCAATTCGAACCACTTTGCGTCAAATATCCCAGCCCTTCTTCATTAAAAAGCCTACTGCCACAGCAATTCGCTGAACTTTCAAGTTTTAGGTATAATATATACCTATCAAATTTATTAAACCGGACTTTAAAAAAAGCGCCAAAGTCCAATTAAGTGTTTAACTTGCTGTTACCAGATACATTTAATCGTTCAGCAGGCTAAGCGATTGGGCAGGTCAGTGGTGCTTAAAGATCTTAGGCAAACATATAAAGCAAATAACATTAGAACAGGTATTTGACGGATCTTAGTAAGTGTTATTCATGTAGCAATCATTCCGGTACCGATTACTGAAATGAATATATTTTAATGGTAATTGTGTTTGTATGCTAAATCAAAATGGAAATAAAATAGTTGACACAACAACAACAGAACAACTTATTTTTCTAGCAAATAGAAACTAGAAACACAGTCAAGATCCGGTATATCAGTATATTCTCTCTACTTATCATATATGTATATCATTTATTACCAAAAAAGCGCAAGAGGCCGGCCGATTAAATTACAAATAGAAGCGTATCGGGGCGATCGTAACGGGTATCGCACCAACTATCATGGGGTGAGTACTGGTCGCGTTTAATAATACCACTTTTACGGGGCCATCTTTAAATTTGTGTCACTGGCATCAAATCTGTGTGGTGACGTCAACAGCATGCAGCGACCCCATTGGTCGACGCGAGGGCCTTAGGGTCGGCCTCCGTCACGAGATTATGCGGTCGGGGTTGCCTTTCTGACTGCTACCCATTTTTTAATAGCAGCTCATTATACTATTGTTTGTTTATTTGGAGGGAGATAGACGATTCCCTATGGTGATCTGCCAATAAAACGCATTGTCGAGATGTTGATTTAATGAAAACGTTAATAAAAGGTTGACTGTTTGGATAGATCTACGCAAGTACCGATAAGTTGCATTGTCTGCGATCTATGGTTTGGGAAGTGAATCACATTGTACACCTGGCTGGTGTGGCTTTTTTGTTCAGCGTGGTCATCTGAGTTGTCGGGTATGCAATTCGATTATTACCATTATAAAGGACTTTAAGGAAAGCATCAGGTGTCTTTGAACTTCCTGACTTTATGCTCTAGAAGATGTCTATATAATCTGCGGCACATTATACATATTTTTTTCATTCCTTGTATTATTTGCTAAAAACATTTTTTTTTATGGAACAGGAGGCAAACGAGCATACGGTTCACCTGATGGTAAGTGACAACGCCGCCCATGAACATTTGCAAGACATCAGGTCCCAGAAATGCGTTGCCGGCCCTTCAAAAGTGTATACGCTCTTTTTTTGAAGGACGCCAGGTCGTATCGCTCCGGAAATGTTTCCAGAGGAAGTGCATTCCACAGTTTTGTTGTACGTGGCAGAAAATGACGGCAGAATCGAACTGTGGAAGACCTCCAATCATCTAGGTGGTGCGGATGAAATTTGGAGTTCCTCCGAGATGTACGGTGGTGGAACTCAGCTGCAGGAATAAGCCCGAACAGCTCATCTGAGCACTCCCCGTGATACAAGCGGTAGAGAATGCAAAGAGATGCAACATCTCTGCGCAAACTCAAAGGGTCCAGCTTGTCAGCAAGATCTGAGTCGTCGACGATTCGAGCCGCTCTCTTTGGATGCGGTCAAGAGGAAGAAGTTGGTATTGCGGCGCTCCCGCCAAAGATGGAGCAGTATTCCATGTGAGGTCGAACTTGCGCCTTATAAAGTTGCAGGCGATGACTCGACATGAAATACCGCCGCGCTCTGTTGAGCACACCGAGCTTCATAGATGCCAACTTAGCCTTTTCTTCCAAATGACCGCGGAACTGGACGTCACTCGATATGTCGACGCCAAGAATGCCGACACTAGCTGCTGGAGTCAGGGGAGTACCTTGGAATAGAGGCGATACGACAAAGGGCGTTTTCTTCGTGGAAAATGCACAAATTTGTGTCTTCTTGTTGTAGTATAGCCTCAACTTCAGACACAAGTCTGTTTCGGCAATCGGCGATATTTTTCATTCCTTGTATTATGTACATATATTTATGTACATAATTTGTTCATAGACGTTGCGGTTTAGGTAGATGCAATTAATTAAATAAATAATATGAAACCTGTTATGAATTTTATTACTATATAGGTAAGCTTTTAGTTATACGCGTAAGACATGAATCCTATGAATCATAAGCAGGTTTTATGTTGTTTTTTTAATATTTTAACACTCGCACTTCTGTGTAAAAATAAGTATTATTAATTGTACCGCATACCTACCAGCGAACTTTATGTAGCCCGCTAACTTAAAACGGACTTCACTTTTGAGAACAGACATATCTACTGCTCTAAAATGTTATCATTATTAATAGAAAATACAAGCCATATTTTTTATTAATAATGATAACTTATTTGTGGGCTATAAAATATGTAGAAAAAGGCTGAATCCTACATACACGGCTTTTGTCGTTAATTGTCATAGTCAGTGGGTATATAAGAGGGAAATACTATTTTAAGCTGGGGTTGACACAATCTTTTTATTTGACGCACATATACACATATTTCGAATGAGCGTGTATTTACCTAAACAAAGAGCCTACAACTGTATTCTCTTTGGCGGTTCGTTTTTGAGACACGGATGGCTTGGCCCATTTTACTTTACAAATTTGAAACCATAGACATCTGCTGACATCAACAGCTCTCAATCTGACGAAAATGTAAATTTTATTTATTGTTTTTGCGATAAGTGACACTCACTTTGCATACCCTACTCACAATCTGGCACGCCACTGCGGATAATTATTTTCGATGACTAAAATGGGAAACAAAGTATATCTATTGCAGGTAACAAGTAAAATAACAGGTAAAGGTGAGCAAAGCACACTCTTGTACTTGGTGAAATTAATTGGACAAGAACTTATAAGAGCAACATTTGTTACAATACTACAAACATTTTATTCAGTATTTTTAATATAAAATACGTGATTGATAGCAGTGTTTTGGGAACCCTGCCTCGGTCAGACGTACTTTTCGATTTTGTTATATAATATATTTTATATTTCATTTAGTATTTAACTTTTAATTATAATAAATATTTATTTGTTTCAATTAAAAAAAAATTTACAATATTATCTATTTTGATACTATGATAATGTTTTGATTATAGTTTTTAAAATATAATTTTATGAT